>AYEL01088020.1:0-12453 GCA_000484575.1 Olivierus martensii
TAAAGTATAAATAATAATAAAGTATAAATAATATTCATATTAGTGACAGGTGTCTTACATTTAAAAGACTTATTGTAATAGTGAAATGACTCCATTTTTCATTCATTTTTGAAATATTGGGTTTTACAATTAAAATAAATGAGAAAAAAGTCAGAGAGTTTGAAACCTTCCAAAACACAATGTTGATTTATTATCCTAAATGTCACATACAACATAAATTTTTCTTATATATTTAATTGTCAAGACTTGATATTTCAACAGGAATGAAAATGAAGCTGTACCATTTAAAATAATGTCTTCATATGTGAAAATTATTACATTACATTTTCAGATTTTATTAGTGAATAACACATGTAACATGAAATGGGCCTAAACATGTATAACAAAAAATGTTTTTATTCAGATATTTTAACTTTCTACATTTCAGTTGTTTTATTGTTATTTAGATAATTCATATAATTCAGAACATATAATAATAAAATTAATATTAAACTTAATCAAAAACATATTACATGACAGATAAAATAATTTAATTGTTATTAAATTAAAATGACTATCGAATTTGTGTTTTGCTAAAATTATATACCAAACAATGTTTATTCATTTTATTCAAAGCGCTTTCGGTGTAGTTACAGCCCTCATCAGTGGTACATTCCATAAGTGAATATTAAAATAGAGCATAGAACAAAAGAATATGTTTTAAATTAACATATTTTATGATCATTACTATAGTAATGAAAACTTCATACTCTAAAATTAATATAATAATATATAATTCAGAACATATAATAATAAAATTAATGTTAAACTTAATCAAAAACATATTATATGACAGATAAAATAATTTAATTGTTATTAAATTAAAATGACTATCGAATTTGTGTTTTTTTTTATACCAGTTCCAAGCTTGGCTAACTGCATTAGGTTCCACAGTGTTAATTACATTATAATGTTTTAATGTTGTATCTGTTATATTAATAGATAAAAAATTCTGTGATTTTACCTTTCAGCAGATTATTTATTTTCTTAATTATCTTTGCATCGTCCCAGTTTACCTCTGTGTCAAAGTTGGCAATCCTCTGTGCCAGGGATGTCTTTTCATTATTCCTCGTGGCATCTTTTTGGTGTTCTAATACTCTTTTTTTGCAGAGAATGGGAAGTGTAACCAATGTACATCTCATCTTTCCATGTGTCCAAATTCTTAAGATGATGTTTATATTAAGATTATTTAACTTTTCACTTTTCTTTTTATATATAACTAATAAAAACTTCACAGCTCATTAAGTGAAAAATAACATAAAATTTGAATTTAATACGGTAGAACTTTCGGCTTTAATAAGCCATCATCAGCGGGTGGATTTTTCCAACTGCTGATGATGGTTTATTAAAGCCGAAAGTTCTACGGTATTAAATTCAAATTTTATGTTATTTTTCACTTAATGAGCTGTGAAGTTTTTATTAGTTATATTCTTAAGAAGAATTTCATATACTCCGGGAAATTATTGCACTTTCCAGGGTCTTTGCCGTTCCTCAGTAGGTTAAACACTGTTCTTCCGGTTTTATTCTTTGATTTTTTTTACTAACTTTCTTTTAAACTTCCTGAAAATTTGCTAATTTTCTGCAGAGTATAATTTTATTTTTGTATTGTATGTATTGTTGTCATTAATATCCTGTCTAGTATTTTTACGAATATTTTTTCCCATAGTTTAAGGATACTGTGAACTTCCTGAAAATTTGCTAATTTTCTGCAGAGTATAATTTTATATTTGTATTGTATGTATTGTTATCATTAATATCCTGTCTAGTATTTTTACGAATATTTTTTCCCATAGTTTAAGGATACTGTTCTAATTATAGCCATGTAATTCCCCTTGATGGAATACTCATTCAAGTTCTTCATTGGCTGTATCCTAATTGCTACAGTGTGTCATTATTCTCTGTAATAAGGTCCTAAATGCTACCATTTTGTAATGCCACAGTTCCTTTTCTGTGAACTTAATAAAGAATGGTCTGTATGTATTCTTTCTGAACACTGATGTAATATAGTTGCCATTGGCAATTTAAATATTAACTTCTAAATAGTTAACAGTTAATTCATCTCATTCCTGCCTTTTTAAACTCAGACCTAAAGGACTCATCATTTAATAAGTTCTCGAGATCATATCTATCACTTACTTTCTCCTTTACTACTAGAATATCATCTGCATATCTCTTATAGAGACAATGTTTGCAGTAACATTGGTATAATGGATTCTTCTAACTCCAGAGGCACAATAAAATTAATATATATGATATATTAATTTTATTGTGATCAAATTGTATAGCAAGAATGGAACTCTTGGTTTTAACATTATGTCTATGGGTAATTGGTTCTTGGCTTATGAGTTCTTACTTAACAAGCTCACTCTGGAAACAAATTAGTTCATAAAGGAAGGAACTGCCTGTAGTTAATACAATATAACTTAAGATCTTGAAAAATCTTCATATTAAAATATAAATTTATTAAATAGATCATTTTTTTTTATCAATAGTAATTTGTTAGATGGTAGACTTATGTTCATTTTATTTCTCAATAATAAAAAAAATCTAAACAAAAATATTTATTTCTCTAAAATAATTATTTATTTGATAATAAAAATCACAAAATTATTAATGTCATTAAATAAAATTACAAATTTATTACAGATAGAAGAAAAAGAAGCTTTCGTGACAAAACAATTAGATAAATTGAATTCTTTAGAAAATAGAATGAGATCTTGTAATCTATCATCTACACAGAAGTAAGAATATTTTTTATAAATTTAACTAATGACTTTTAATAGAAATTTATAATTTATAAAATTTATTTTTAGTTATTTAAAAAAAGTTAAATTTTGTTTAATTCACGTAAAATAAGTTGAAATTTAGTTATTTTAGCATCTTGATTGGGAATATAAATTGTTGTAGTTACATTTTGCATTAGGAATTTTACAAGATTATATATATAGTTTCTTGACATAAGATTATCTAAAATTCAAAATCAACAATAAAATACAAAAGAAAGGAGAGCATTTTTAGTTTTCAAAATAAAAATAAACAAGGGCATTTTTATATTAAATTTAGTATTCCAAAATTTGTTTTTGTAAAAGAGTTTTTATAAATACTGTACAAGATAATACATATACAATATTTAGATTACATTAAATTTAGAAATTCATTATTTATTTTTATAAAATAATTTCCAAAATTTAATGTCTGTAGAATTTAAATTATAATGAATTTTATAAAGTTGATATACTTTGTATAGAATGTCATTTTATGTATGTTAAATGTATCCTGAAAATTTTATACAAATGTATTAATATTTTGTCCAGATTTGTCCTTCTGAATATCTTCAAATGGACAAATCATATGGATAATTTTTATAACTGCTATTTATTCTATATCTTCAATGAAAAGTACGTATAATTAATAATTGAATAACATTTAAAATAGATAAATTATATTTAAAAATACATACAAATTAATAAATTGAATAAAACTTTCATTTAATTATAATTTTAAATAATTCCTTTGTTCTGGACTTCACTGTATTCTGATGTCATTAAGAAAATTAAGCCAAAAATTCCCTTTTCTAACTAGTATATCTGTTTACTGGTGATTACTGGTAATTACCAAAATATATATAAAAAGGTTTACTTGACTTTAAATTATTCTGAGAAAATCCCACCTTTAGTCCATCAGCATTGTTTAATTCATATAAATAAAATAGAAGAGATTTTTTTAATTCCTGATTTAAAATAATTCAAAATATTAAAAGTAGCCTAATTTGAATTAAATTTTACTAAATTCAACAAAAAATTTATATAACTAATTGTAAAACATCAACAACACCAGTTGTAAAATGCACATTGAAGCAATGAGCATGTCTTGTCAGACAGTTAATTGAAATTTATCTGAAACCAATCATGTCTGTGCATTTTTGAATAATTGGACAATCAAACAAATCAGACAGTCAATTAGATTGGCTTTAATTTGATATTCTATATATTTTTATGATTAGCAATTCTGATTGTCTCATCTGAAAGATTTTTTGTATTGCAATTTGCAATTTGACTTTTTGTATGCAATTTCTAGCTAAAAATTACTGATCAACTTTACAATAAAAAATCCAAATTTACATAACAAAACTTTGTAAGTAACTTAGAAAATTTAGAACTCAATTACCTAATTTTTATAAATATGACTGATGCTTATTAATTAATAATAAAATTATAATTCAATTTAAAAAATTTAAAAAAAGCCTATCCTGAACAAACCTATCAAACCATAATCTTTGGGATAGTGTTTTGACATCATTCCAATTAGATGACCAGGACCAGCTGGCAAGTTATCTCTTCAAGTGATCTTGATTGATTTACAGATTAATAACTCAATTTATCAAACTATCACCATTATTAACTGTTGCCAGTCTGCTATGAATTGCAAATTCTGTATTGGCACTTTCCAAACAATAATCTTAGGTCAGTACAACTAAATGCAGGCAGTCTCCAACTTATGTAAGTGGATTGTTCTGTGAAACCCTATGTAAATCAAATCTAAATATGTTTGAGCACGAAACATACTTAGTAATCATCATCCAACATCATCAGAATTTCTATTTCTTCAGGCAGTCTCTAACTTATGTAAGTATATTGTTCTGTGAAACCCTATGTAAATCAAATCTAAATGTGTTTGAGCACGAAACATACTTAGTAATCATCATCCAACATCATCAGAATTTCTATTTCATCCACTATTGGTTATATGCTTCCTTTTGTTTCCAGATGTACCTATTTTGTGCAGTCTGCCTCCATTGGGAATCAGTTATACAGTACTAATATGTCACAAAGATGTGACAATAATAATTATATTAAAGAATAAGCACATAAGTCATGGTGTAATGCAGTCACTTACCATCTTGGAGAATCCAAGTTCAATTCAGAATGCCAAACCTCCAGTTTTTCAGGAGGAGTATGGGTTCAAGCAAGGCTCATTAACTAAAACTAATTTTATTTAAGTATGGATCTATGCAAGTCAGGGTTATCTGCATTATCAAAAAATAAAAAATAAACAAACAAACAACAAGGATGAATTACCTAAATCAACACTTCTGAAACTATTTCATATGATGGATGTGAAGTTATTTTATATGCAAGTCAGGGTTATCTGCATTATCAAAGAATAAAAAATAAACAAACAAACAACAAGAATGAATTACCTAAATCAACACTTCTGAAACTATTTCATATGATGGATGTGAAGTTATTTTTTTCAGTGCTCTTTGGACTAGCAGTTTATTCTCAGTTCTTTATGACTGGTATGAAATTTCCAACTTGTCTCAAGGAACAAGATATAAATATAGGCATACTTTCCTTACTCTATATCTTCTGACATCATCTAGTGTGTATACTGGTGTATTATTTTTGATTGGCACTATGTCTGTGAAAGCACAACATACTAATGTTATGCTTCTAAAAGCAAAATTTGTATCAAAACTCCTTGCAAATTGGCATCCAATGGGTCACAGACTGGTACAGATTGTAATTTTGAGTAGCACTGATCAAAATAATTGATACTAATCTAAAGAACTCTTATGAGTAATTTGGAATTCAAATTAATTTAAAAATTATATAATTTTTATAGATAATTAGTTAAGATCATATAAAGAGAGTGTCAAATGTTCCTTATCTAATTGGATTGATATTGGTTAAAAGTTTCTCGGTTCATTTCAATGTCAGAACAAGTATTTTATTCATATTTTAAAAATTTGTAAATTTAAATTATAATTTGCTTATTATATAATACATGATATCAGTTAAATTTATAAAAATTTAGTTTTAAAGCTTTTTAAATAAATATTGAAATGATTCAGAAGGTTTGAAAGGCAGATGCTACTTTGTTTTACAACAGACTTTTGTTTTTTATGCTAATTTTATTAATAATTTTATTTTATATAAATATCAAACATAAAGTAGAATTAAATTTGTTATAGTTCATTTTAAAATGTGAAAAATTAAAAATTATTTTAATCAAAATTTATAATTTATCTATATACAGATTGAATATCCACAATCTGAAATACTTGGGACTGAGAATATTTTGGATTTTTGATTTTTCCAGGTTTTGGTATACACAATATGGTGAATATATGGAAGAGAAGTAAAAACATATTCATTATCAAATTTTTTTGGCATTTTTAATGATATATAAACAATACAACAGAAAATAAGTAGTAGCATTTTGCACTGCATTGACAATATTTGACGATTTACTAAATTACAACAATATTTGACGATTTACTAAATTACAACAGAGCACCATGATTGCATGTGACTAATGTATCATTTTTCACAACACAAATAAAGAATCATAATCTTATCCCATTGCAGCCATCTGGCCAATGCACAATTTACTAAATTACAACAGACCACCATGATTGCATGTGACTAATGTATCATCTTTCACAACACAAATAAAGAATCATAATCTTATCCCATTGCAGCCATCTGGCCAATGCACTCCTTGTATTGGCCAGATGGCTGCAGTGGAAGCATGCTGTATTTCTACCTTGCAGAATTCAGATTTATTTCCTGGGTCCTACATTTCCAGTTTTATCAGGAGGAGTTTGGGTCTGCTTCATTGAAACCCATACTTCATATGATAGCTGACTCCATCAGGGATGTGCCAGCCCATGGTGGGCACTATACTACCTCATCATTTAATGCTCACAACTGGAAATAGTATAAAATTATGCAAAAAGAGGATCCTTGCTGAGAAAGTAAAGCTATCATATGATGTGCCAGCCCATGGTGGGCACTATACTACCTCATCATTTAATCTCACAACTGGAAATAGTATAAAATTATGCAAAAAGAGGATCCTTGCTGAGAAAGTGAAGTTATGGATTTTGGAATATTTCAGATTGGGGATACTCACTCATCCTGTAAAGTAAATTTATATCAATGCAAGTAAACATTTATGTTGAAATTTAATATCTTTTGGTTTTAAAATTCAAGTATTATGTAAGTTATATTGGTAAATTGAAAAATATATTTATTCCTATATATAATCTAAACATTTTTTTATATTCTTTTAAGACATCTTTTATATTAATTTAATAGTAAATTTACTGATTTATTTTTTTATAAAAGTATATTATTTTAATTTAATAAAATTTTAATGCATAGAATTTTGGTAATCTGATTTATATCTTATATAGAAAAGCTTTAGAAGAAACAATTACTAATATAAAAGAACAGCTTTCTACATTAGGTAAGAATATATAATAATTGAATGTCTTTGCATCTGTTTGCTTCTGCACTATTATAAAACAGTAAATTCAAAAACTAGCTCAATTGCAGAAATCACTTTATTTGACAAACATTTTCAGTATTCCTTTGGGGCCATCATCAGGTCTAATACAAACAGTTACAAGATAAATGTAAATTTATAAGATAAACAGATTTTTATCCTCCTTGTTTATGTGCACAGTGAAAAACAGACATACAATACACAAATTACAATTGTTAACACACATTGACAGGATGTTCTCAGCAGAATTAATATTTGACTCAAATTTAAAATAACCAAAACATGTAAGAGATATTTAAAAAGTTCCCAATTTATATTATTAAAATTTGACTTTGAAAAATGCATGATTACAAAGTACTTCCAATATATATGTTAGAGTGAAAAGGTTAAGTTTTAAATACATAAATATTAATATATATATGTATCATAGAGATATACATACAGTATATATGTAACATATGATATCAGTCATAGATATCATATGATACATATGATATCTATGACTGGATAATAAAAATATAAACTTAAAAACAGATATAAACATTAAATTATAAATCTTATCTGACATTATCATGATCTCACATGGAGAAAAGAGTTCACCACCATATCTAAAACACTATTAAATTTTGTTTAGCCTATTTTCTAAATTATTTACCAATCACTTCCTTGAGTGAGAAAGAAAACTTGGAGTCATTACTGTTGTTACTATAAATGTTTTTACAACTTTTAATTATCTCATTTGACTCTACAATGATCCCTTTGTTTCTGTTTCTGTGCTTGACATGTTTTCATCACTTTTGCTTCCTTTCATCTAATATCTACATTGCATTCTAATACTCTAACACTGAATGCAGCACTAGTTTCACTTTTTTCTCTTTTTTTCTTGTGTTCATTCACTCTTTCTTCTAGGTTGTGACCTGTGTATCTGAAATATTATATCCAATGATGGCCTTGAAGGAGGATTGAAAACATCAAATAAAGTAATTCTGCAATCTTGAGCTATTTTTTGAATTTACTTAATTGAATATTTTATATTCATGCTTTTATTTTCATAACTTTTTAGATTTTTGTAAAGCCTAATTAATTAATTATATTTTTTCTATATCTCTTTTACATTGTTATAATTGAGAGAAAGAAATCTTAACAAATTAAAATCTGTGTTTCACTGATATGAAGCAAAATGAGAAAAATAAAATTGATGTAATGAATTTTTTTTCTAATTTTTATAAATACTATACGCAATAGAGAACAATTGCAATAAATATCATTTATTCAGGAACTAATGTTTTTGGCAGCTTTTGCCATCTTCAGGTTCCTATTCGAAAATAAATTTCAAACGTCAAACGGTCTTTACAGAAGAATTCAGAGTTCCAGAAAATTTAAATGTAAAAATAATGATAAACAAAAAACATATTTACTGAGTACAAACTGCTTAAACTCTTACTAACATACAGATAACAAGCACTCTATTAGCAGTAGAGCATTATATTCGTCTTGTTTATGCTAACCTAGTTAAGCAATTCCGTTTAAAAATTGTTAAAGTCTATTTATTATTTTATTATTTTATTTTCTGTTAAAATTGATACTATGTTACATGGTTTAGTTTATAGCTGTTAATACTTTAGTTTTTGTTACATTATTATATTTTTCCTTTAAAACTGATATTTGTAAATGTCATGTTGTTTACGTTTTGTATCTTGTAGCAGTTACCATAGCAACACAGCTGTCTTGTTCCTTTTTTTGTATTTAAATTTATTCTTTAGAACGAACTGCCTGATGATGGCGATCTAGCCGAAAACGTTTGTGATTTCTTTGTAAATAAAATTTGTTATATATTTATTCAACTGCGATTAGTGCTGTTTACTTTTATCTTGTCTTAATTACTGAGTATAAGCAATTTTCAAGTTTTGACTTGACTTTATTGAGAATACTTTTCCAAATAGAAAACATGAAATTATTATGAGAATCATGAAGGTAATACAGTGGACTCTCAATTTTATGAACTCATATGGACCCCAAAAAAGTTCACGAATCAAAACTTCGTAAATGGGAATGGCATTAATTAATATTAGGGCTTTTTGGGACCAACTAAATAGTTTGTAAAAACTTGTTGTTCATAAATTGGAGATTTGTAAAAACATGAAACCACTATTTTTACTTTTAACAAATTTTTATCTTCATATGTGCGTAATCATATCACAGTTTTAGACCATGTAAGATTTGTAGAAAATTGGACATGTAATTGTTTATAAGCTAATTTTGTTTATTTATAATTTATTAGTTGTATTTGATAAAATGTGGAATAACAACTATATACTGTTTGTTAAATTGTCTGTTAAGTCTATTTTTGCATTAATATATTTTAGCAAATTTTCTTTTATATTTTTTTTTCATTTATATATACAGTGGTACCTCGACTTATGAACTTAATTTGTTCCTGGCCACAATTTGTAACTCAAAAAATTTGTATTTTGAAACCCAGTTTTCCATTTTGTCTTATGGGAATTCAATTAATCTGTTCTCAGATTTAGAAATTTTGAAAACAATAAAAAATATACATTTGTGTACAATTATTATTTTTTATTTTTGAAATCTTTGGTTTTAAATGCTTTGTATAAAAATCATCTTCCATTAAATAAATTGTTTATTTATAATTTATTAGTTGTATTTGATAAAATGTGGAATAACAACTATATACTGTTTGTTAAATTGTCTGTTAAGTCTATTTTTGCATTAATATATTTTAGCAAATTTTCTTTTATATTTTTTTTTCATTTATATATACAGTGGTACCTCGACTTATGAACTTAATTTGTTCCTGGCCACAATTTGTAACTCAAAAAATTTGTATTTTGAAACCCAGTTTTCCATTTTGTCTTATGGGAAATCAATTAATCCGTTCTCAGATTTAGAAATTTTGAAAACAATAAAAAATATACATTTGTGTACAATTATTATTTTTTATTTTTGAAATCTTTGGTTTTAAATGCTTTGTATAAAAATCATCTTCCATTAAATAAAAAAGTCAGTTTTCTTATGACTGGTTTTGTTGTTTGGTTTTTGATTTGTTGTCATCGCTTGCTTCTTTTCAACTCGTATTGCAAGATAAAAATTAGTTAAAAAAGAATTCAATATAACTAGTAACTATTATATAGATCTTTAATTAATATTATCAAGAATAAGCAGTCTTTATCACATTAACAGTTATATATGCATATATTTTGAAAAATAATTTAAGATATTTTTATACAAAACTTATAGAAAATATTTTACAAATACAGTGAAACCCCGCTCGTGCGTTCCCGTATCGTACGACTTTCCCGCTGCTCGTGCGTTCCCGTATCATACGACTTTCCCGCTTTAAACGTCTATTTTTGAAGTCCCAACATATTCTTATACATGCAATGTAAAACTTTCCCTTTTCCTACGTTTTAATTATATAACGTTTTTATTATGACGTCATCAGAGTTCTTTTTTTTATTATGACATTATCAGAGCTTCCTTCTTCGTGTGTTTCCCCGCTCGTTCGACTTTTCGGGCCGGTCCCCGAAAAGTTTCAAATGGCTCGTTCGACTTTTGGAGCCGGTCCCCGATGTTTCAAAATCGGGGTTATATATATTTGTGGGTCGGAGGTATAGGGCACACTATAATATTCATATTTGAGAAAAAATTTGTAAATCTGGAAATAGTTAAGTGGGGTTATTAAAAAGCATCACAGTCATATCTTGAGAATGAGTTCATATCTAGAGGCCAAAATGATATATGAAAAAGTTTGTATATAAAGTGGTTTGTAAATTTGAGATACCACTATATATATATGTATATATATATTTACATAACATATATATATAAAATAATTTGATTTCAATACATAATATCTTACTATAGCACTTTGAAGTCTGCTATCCTACCATATTATATATGTTGGTAATTAATGAGCAGTTCGACTGTGACAGAGATGACTGATTGATCAAGATTATGATCTTACAGAGATTTTAAAATTGTATTGATTGAGTTATCTGCACAATTTTTGCTATCATTTATCTATACTTGTGGTGCTGATGTCTTTGTTATAGTATCAATATAAAGCAAGTTTCATCTGATAATATCCAGAATTTAATTTTTATATATATTTTTCTAATAAATAGTAAAGTTGCAGTGTTGTGAAATTTTGTAATATCTTTATAAAATTCCATCTTATCTGCATTTCATAAATATCAGTTTGTTTTTCATGCAAGATTTAATATAATCTAAGTAAAAAAACAATTGTTGGATATAGCTATATAACATAATGATGATAAAATCTTTAATTTTTCTAATATGGAATTTTTCATATTTTATAGATGCCATATTAAATTCATTTGCTCATTATCACTTTTTTCTTAATTTATTAAAGATTTATGAAACATAGTATAATATTCATATAGTTATTCATCCTACGGTCAATATAATACAGAAAATAAGCATTAAAAGTAGAAATACTCATTTATACTTTTAGTGCTTATTTTCTCTGTTTATGAAACACATATATGTATTGTATTACTATAATGAAACATATTCATTTATGCTTTATTATAGTAATACAAATCCTCTTGATTTAATCTAAGTTCTATTATAATGTATATTGATTGATTTTCAAAAAAAAATACCAAAAACTTTTCCTCAGTCATAAATAATCAAAATTGTTTTTGTGAAATGACAGTCATTAAAAATACCAATCTAAAATGGAAAGCAAAATCTTTCCTGCAGTCTTCAAGGTATTAATCTAAAAATTTTTTCTAAAAAACATATTAGAATTCAGAATGATAATTGCTTAAACTCAAGTTATGTTATAGCTTGCTCTTATGCTTAAACTTAAAGTAAAAACAAATTGTATAAAAGTATGTTTTTTTTTATTCATTTTAAAATTGATTTGAAAATATAAATTTGTTTTTAAAATGAAATAAAAGAAATTATGAAATGTTAAATACATGTTTATAATTTTTAAAGTCAAACTGTTTTATGAAATAGTTAATTTTAGAACTTACTTTGGTGCAAATCTTGTTCAAGTAATGTAAATAATAAAAAATTTAGTATGAATCAAAAAATGAATGCTTTATCTTCTTTTATATCTGAAATTCT
>AYEL01088023.1:0-39373 GCA_000484575.1 Olivierus martensii
CTGAAATTCATCAAGATTTGGTAATGTCAATGAAATCACGTGTGTGTAAAGTGCTTAAAGCAAATGGAAGTTACATCTATTAATTAATTTGTTTTCAGAATATTATTTTGTATATTTTCATACAGTTATGAAAAATTCTTTAAACTTTTGACACAGGTCAAAAACATGTTTTTGTTGCTAATTAATTAAATAATAAAATATAATTTTTTTTCCTGCATAAATCAATGTATTCTCATGTATTATTTTGTCTTTTAGCGCAACTTCCATTCGGAAATAATTAAACCAATTGCATCAGCCAAAAAATCCCATTCTTTAAACTTTTGGGATGCACCTTATGTGTCCAATAAATATCATTCTGTTATTTGCATTCCTTCCTGGTATAGCAATTTTAATGGTTAGTATTGTAGAAACACCAAACTCAGTATTGCATGCTAGAGCATACATATTTTTAATATATGCATACATTTAATTTTTTTTTATATACCAGTATCCCTCCAGCAATGAATGTATCATAGTTCACAGAAAAATTCTAGAATGAGTTATTTACATGGATTTGAAACAATTAAAAAGTTGAAAAAATAAACAGTTGTATAAATCATAATACAGTAAACAATTAATATTTAAAATTATAAATTTAAATATGAATAATAATTTATACCCAATTTTTTTTATCCAAAGAGGATAGTTGGATAAAAAAAAATATAAGAGGAATATAAACAACAATAAATATAGTACCTTATAACATTAAATTTAGAACTTAAGAAAAGAAATTATTTCTAATGACTAATTTCAAAATTTTCCATTGGTGTAATTTATAAATGGATTGTTAAAATGTTAAAATTAGTTTAGGTACAAAGTAAATAATATTAATACTAATTCCACAATATCATTTTAGGATTAATAAAATTATTTTAAATTTGCATATTGCAAAAGAATATTTATAATTCTTTTTTGAAATTTATGTAGCTATTAATAGCTTTTTATTCAATATTTTAATTGAAATTACATAATAAATGAATACTGTATATTATTAATTTAAATATAAGATACTGAAGAGAATCTATATAGAATATATTCTACAATTATTTTTATCTTATGAAAACAAAAATTGAAAGATATATAAGTATTAAAATATTGTAATATTTTAATGTGATTTGATTTCATTTTTGAAACACAATCTATGTTTTGATTCACTTGCATTCTCTCTCATAAATTAAATAATAATTATACATTGACAAAATAATTAACTGAAGAACACTGAAATTAATTAAAAAATTCTGTATTATACATTTGAAGAATGAAAAATAAATTGCAAAAAATATAAAAATCATAGTAAAAAAAAAAAAAAATGAAAAAAAAAAAAAAAAAAAAAAAAAAAAAAAAAAAAAAAAAAATGTAATAAACCATTTTTAAGCTTTTGATAACCTATTTTAAAAATATGTTTTACATGAATAAATCTGAGATATTTTAAAGTTATACTTCATTACTTTCTAGAGCAATGACTAAGCACAGTAGTATTCAGTGAAGCTTCTTTTGAAACTATAAACTCAGTACAACCAGCTATATTTTTTTGTAAATTTTTTTTACAAAAAGTGTTATATAAATCTAAATTATTAAATCTGAAACTGGCTGTATAAATATAATTTAATATTCTTTTATTTTTTGGATAGTTTGTTTTTACTTAAACATGAGCTCAATTACATTTTGAGAAAAAAATCCAGGACTAGAATAATAGTTTTAGATATTCACGCCCTGTGTGTGTTATACAGTTGAAACCAGTTATTAGGGAGTTGGATATAAGAAATTCAGTTATAAGGGACAAACATGTCTGGTCCTGGTGAAAAACCTATGTTTTGTGTGTATTTTTTGTCAGATATAGTGGATTCAGATATAATGGAAAATTCAGCTATAAGGGAGATAATTTTTCATTTTTCTGTACTCTTTCTTGTGACAACCTACTTTTCATCCTCCTGCTTTGCCTCAGCCAGCCATCAGTGTAATTTATTTAAAAATAATAAAATCATCATAAAAAGCCATTTTGTTGCTTTTTTCTCTCTCTATTCCCCAACCACAAAATTTTTTATCATTATTAATAATTTAAAAATTAATGAATACAAATTAAATTAAAATTGTAGTTCATCTAAAAAGACAAAATCTGCAGGTGGCACTGTACCCTAAAAAGGGCGCCACCTAATAATTTGTTATATAAGTTTGCAGAAGTTTTAGAGTTATACTTCAGTAACCCAAGAAGAAGAGGAGGAGTTATACTCCAAGTTTATGAGATTATATGATAGGATTTCTGCTCATTTGTATGAACGGATAATATCTAGTATTAATTATTTCCCATTTTATGTATACTGCAGATATAAGATCCATAACCGGTAATCGAATAATTACACAACTCAAATAACCGATATTCGGTTAAAACCGAAATAACAGCCTAGTTGAAAACTCTTCAATATTCACTTTGCCCACCCGACGAGGCACCGATTTATTGCCCATTTGGTATTAGGGACATCGCTTGTAAGGTACAAAAAGTATCGATGCACTGATTTGTTGTGCATTCGTATATATTATGGACAAAAAGTGTAGGCTTGCTTGATTCTCTTATAAATCGGCTTTAAGTATATTTTGTAAGAAGCATTTAAGAAATCACTGGCTTTTCAATTAATCATTTAAAAACATATAGAAAACTATTTTAAAATCACTCATTAGATAAAGTTTGTCTAACAATATATTGTTACGGTTTCAACTGACTGATGACTTGTCCTGGTCATATTATTCATTTTACACTTCAGATAATAATAATAATAATAATAACATTATGGTAATTATATAACTGATTATAATGCAAATTTTAAAAATGGACTAATATTCCAAGGAATACAAATGAAATCACAAGTTTGAATATGATTATACTAAAAATTGAATGATTATTAAAAAGCATGAATTATCAAAAGCTATTGTAAAAAGTGAATTTTAAAATGCTCAAGTTTCAGTCAGGGATAAAATGAGAAATTTCTAATAGAATAGGAACATGAGACCTTTATTTATAGACATTTGTACATCAATTTTTTTGTTCATATCTAATCCTGATGTGTCTACAAATAAATGGAAAAATAGATTTTTGGATGTTTTAAATCTTTAAAAACAGTCTATTGGTGTAAAATTATAAATTTAAAAAAATTATATATTTTGAAATTTATAATTTTGGCATTTTAAATTTTTTATTTCCCTATTGCTGTTCAGTACCAGAATAATTTAAAAAAGTATAATAATAGATTACATCAATTTCTTACTCTTCTATTATCTGTTATTAAAAATTTGAAAAATTTGTTCTTACATAGATAACTTCAATTTCAATCCTTATTACAGACATTCATTCAGCCATAATCAATAAATTAATTTAAAAAAGATTTACAAATATTCTATTGTTTATTTGTTCTTTTGATAATCAACTGAAGAGGACCGAGAAATCAGTCTAAAATGTTTTTGCTATTAAAGATTTATTTTTTTTAAAAGATTTAATTATCGCATATAAATGCAAGAAACCAGTTATTTTAACATAAATGAGTATTAAATCTTAAATACTGCAATCTAGTGCTTTGAGTTCATTTCTTTATAAATGATATGTATAAAATGAGTTCTAGGTAGTATTACTTGAATCTAGATCTTTCTTCTGAAATTAACATTTCAGAAAAATATACTGAGACAGAATGGCATTATAACAAATCACATTCATAGATACATTTTCACATGAAAAATCAATTTTCTATAGATATTATTATTTTAAATAAAAATAGTTTATATTCACTGCTTAGAGTACGGAGATTATTTCATTAGTGTACAGATTTATGCAAAGAAATAATTTTATCCATAACCCATAGTCTTATCACAATTCCAATTATTGTTCTAAATATCATGGGGTTAATTCCTTTGAATTCAAAACTTTTAGTTGCAATTCAAATCAGTCATAATTCATGATTTCCCATAAGTGTAACATTATAAAATGGAGGTTAGGTTCTCAACCACTAAAACTTGATATTTAACTTATATTTAAAAAATCATAGTTCAGTATAAAAAAAAGAGAAAAATATTAGATGAGAACAAAAGATGGACATGGCATGCTAGTCCAACTGCCTATGAATTATTTCTTAGGAAATTTTTGTTCAACATACTTTGCTTCTGGGTATCATGTACTGGCTGAACAATTAATTGATGTATAAAGTAAAGATAAGAAGATAGATAAATAAAGATGTTTTTATATGAGAGAAGCTGTTTATAAACTATCAGGTTTTCGATGTAAATTCATTAAAAATTCAGATAAAAACTGCTGGAATATGGAGAAAGATATCAAATATTTTTACAGAATCAGAAAATTTCAATAAATTTGAGATATTTTTGAAATTATATGAAGACAGTTTATGAGAATTTCCATTATGGTTGAATTCATAAGCAATTATAAAAGTAAAACATTCTCTGAAATTTTTATTCATGATTTGTTTTATTTGAAAGCTGGAAATATAGCAGCTCTATAAGAAGTATTTTCAAAATAATCATGGAAAAAACTCAAATATTTTAGACTGGCAATTATATAACAAACATTTTTGAAAATATTCAAATATAAAGTAATCACTCACTATAAAGAGATGTACTTAATATATAACTGACAAATTTCAAAATATTTTGATATAAATTAAGAAAAATTTTAATAAATTACAAATATTGATTAGGTTTAATTATACATACTAACCAGCAATGATGTACTTCTTGATACTGAAAACGTTGGATATGAAAAGATTAAAAAAAATCCGTACAAGTGAAAATAATGTGTAAGTAGTATTTGCCTAAATAATAGTAAAACATTATGTATATATAGTATTGATTATGTACAATATAATCAATGCTATATATTATACAAATAAAAATGCAAATATAATAAAATACATGTATTGATTATATACAATATAATCAATACATACATAATCATAACACAATGATGGAGTAGATGATAATCATAATACAATGATATGTATGATTTACATTATATTACAGCAGTTACTGCAACATGCAATAATTATTATGGTCAGTCAACTAATAGCAGCATTATTATTGCCATTAATACTATTGAATTAAGATCAAAACAATGATCAATGACAGTAAAAAATGAGTATTTCATATTTAAAATTGGAAAAGTTTAGTGTATTATTTTTTATTATATAATTATTTTCTTTTGAAAAATTCTGTAAGTCTAAAGTCATGCAGTTCAAGATTTGTAAATCAGGATTATCTATATCTGCTTATATATAGATCTTCCAAATATTTTCAAATTTCTTTAACAGGAAGATGAAATTTATGATAACTATAGAAAGACCACTTACACAACTGCAAAAAAATTCTAAAACCCACAAAATTTCATTATCAAACTAGTGAAAATGAGAATTAAGACTGGCCTATATTGATACTTAATATAAAATTTTTCAGAAAGTGCCTTAAAAGTTTAAAGACAATCTTAAGTGACTTAAAACATTAGTGGGATTTACACTGTCATTAAAATGAAAACTAATATATAACAGTTGTTGGTCTTTTTATTAAAAAAATTATGCTAAAATCCAAATACAGTAGATTTTAGTTTAATGGACTAATGGGGGAGATTATCTATTTATAACAAAAATCCATTAAAGCAAAGTGTTTTAAAAATATAACAGTATATAAAAACTAACAAAATTACAACTATATTTTCATAATTATAAAATGAAATTATCTAAATAAAATTTATAATTATTTAAGAATGTTCACTATTTCTTATTGATAGACCTTTTTGCCTCATCATTTATGATGAATTCAGAATAAATTATGAAAAAATAAATTTTAATATTGGAATATAAAATGATAATCAGAATTTTTTCACTCAAAACAGGAAGGAATCATTTCTTTACTTATAAATTTTATTTTAAATGATTAAATTATACAAATAAACATGCTTATTTTATTGCTTGTACTGTTGATAAACAATTTTGCTTTTCAAAACTCATGTAATTGGAACATTATCAATTTGCTTGTAGTATTTTAGATCAATATGAAAATAATTTGAAAATTTCTCTGACATACATATTGATAAATATTAATTGCATTTCTATATAAAATTATTATATATAATTAAAAATAATTTATAATTAAAGTGATCATAATAATCACCTACAATACTTGGAAGGTTGGCTTATAGCCAAAAATCTAGACTGATTAGATTAGAATATGTACTAGTTTAAAAATTGAATAAGTTCTAATAGCTGATATGATAAACATTTAATTCTTCAGTTTATCTCTCTGATTATTTATATTCATTTTGAAATAGATGGATTTTAAAGAATGATCTAAAATGTACAAAAAGGTTTTAAAAATTTATTAAAAGAATGATGAAATATTAGAAAAGCAAATTCTCTTAGCATAAGAAAAACAATTACAATATTTTTATTGAAAGATGAAAAAAATAGATATTTTACAATTATTTGAAGTTTTATGATAATATCCAGCATAAATGGCTAATAAGATTCCTGAAAAAGAATAACTGGCATCAATCTAAATTTCAAATCATTAAGAATACAAAACAGATTTTTTTTAAGTTTAGATTAATATGTAATACAATAATTTAAAAAATGTTTGGATTTCAATAGCACTGAAAAGCTATTACTCAATTTTGTCTTTTATAGAAAAAAATCAAAATTTTTTGCAATTTTACTATTCGAGAAAAGCTTATAAAATCTATCCAGCAAACTGCTTAAACTCTTATTGGAATTGTGCCTGATGATGGTCCTAGACCGAAAACGTTAGCAAAGATTTATTAATATAAATTTTTTCTTTACTGCAAAATAGTGCTGTTTTATCATTGTTTAATTTAGAAAAGCATTGAAATTTAGAAATTTTGAATTTAGAATATTGCTCTAGAACAGAAAAGTAATTTTAATATTCTAAAGAAGCATTGAAAGAAAATTCAATGCCTTTCTAGAATTTTCTTTGCATTCAGATAAATATACATTATTTTACTAAAATTCACTTTTCAATAAATTTATGTACTATTTTATTAGTTGCATAAATTTATAAATTTTTATACAAATAAAATATTTTTTATAAAAAAATTTCATAAATCATTATTGCCAAGTGGAGGACAAAATTTTTGCATATATACTAGATCTGAATAAAATACAATAACCACAAGTGTTTTAGAATTTATTTTAACAATTGCATATTAGGATAAAATAGACTTAGATTGTTTATAATCCTTACTCAATGTTTGATCTGTAGCAAAATGTGAAAGGGGACAACAGAATTAAACTTCAAATAAATAAAATATTCACAATTAATATTTTCTATAAAAGAAGAGAATACCATTCCTTGTTTTTACTTAATGGAATCTTTTCATCTATACAGGGAGATTGATCCCTCTTATAACATGGTTTCACTCTAATATGATTTGAAAATTCTGGAAACCCTTATATTACACAATGTTTCCACAACATGGTTTTTACTTAACACATTTAGAAAATTACATTTACTCTCCAACAACACAAAATATTTTCATTAATTTTTTTAAATCCATATATGGGAAATAATACACAAAATGCATTCATTGGGAAATATTTTGCTTAAATTAGTCAGAAACACAATTTTGCTAGATTGCTGTGAGAGGATGATATGTAGTCTATTTTTGATTTGAAATTGAATTAATTTTATAATTGAGTTAATTGTTACCATTGAGTATTTTGTGTTCCAAATGTTCAGTTCTTGGATAAAAAGTAAGTTTTTATTCAATAGAGGAATGTGAAATAGAAAAAAAAAAGTTTTTCATTCAAATTTTTTTGGGGCATGTGTTAAGGAATTGTTGTTTTGTAACAAGTTGTACTGGGTTAAGTTACAAATTTTGTAAAGAGAACAGAAGATACATAAACTTTAAATACAAAAAAAATCTTTAGTATATATAAAACCAAACTTGATATTGTTAAAAAGAAAAATGTTTTCATTTTAACTGAACAGCAGTAAGGAAGATGTAATTATTAAATGAATATTACATAGGCTGTATACTTCTTTATGTTTTACACATTGTTTTTTGGGTTATATATATATTTATTTTCTTTATGGTTTGTATTATTAATATTCTTAATAAATATTAAGTTTTTTATACAGAATTATAGAAAGTTATTTGTTTTTAATTGGTTTTGGAACATAAATTTCTTTTTTGTATTGGTTCCAGGTCTTATATAACACTGTTTCACAGAATACGGTGTTTTTTAGGAATCTATTTACTTTGTTATAGGAGAGATATCTGTAATGCTTTCCTGAAAAAGGTGTATGAAAGTCAAACCATAGATTTTCTGCTTATAAGGAAGATGAATTTGCCTTACAACAGGTCTAGGTATGTTCTATTCACAGAGAATTATTTCATGTTTAATTTTTTACAACTACCTATTAGAAAATGTATACATGATTATTTAAAAACCTCTAATATATATTAAACCAAACTAGCTGAAACCTGCAAATTTTTGTGGTTATAAACATTTTAGATATTTTAATAAAAGTTTGCTACAATTGATCTTCTATAATAGGGAATTTCGTGTTTGAGTTTTTCCAAAAACTGACACAATTAAAACTTTTTACCCTAGAAAAGACAACATATAATTGGCCCTTGGTTGGAACTGGCTCCTGCCTCCCTGATTGGAAAGGGGCGTAAAATATGTAAAAAAAAAATTGGCCATGAGTAAAAACTGGATGAGGAATGTAATCCTCAATCTATTATATGACTGTCTATTTTTGTTGTCCATTTTTGTTTTTGCTGTAGAATAATTCTGTGGTAGAAGCATTCAGGAAGTGTTACATTTTTACATTGCAGGCTGTACTCTCTCCAACAAAGAGCCTGGAGAATAACGTTGCAAGATCTGAATTGCTGAAAGTAGCAAACTGAAGGACTATGCGACAGCTAGAAATTTTGAGAGAGATTATATGACAAATAAACAAAAATTATGTGCAAAAAACTGGTGGATTAAATAACAAATACAGTGGTACCTTGGTTAACGACGGCTTTGGTTAATGACGAGTGGTTGAAATAAAAAATTGTCTTGGTTAACGACACAGGCTTTGGATAACAACTCCTGATTATGTGAACTTCCGACAAAATAGAGCTCTGTAAAACAGTTCGCCATCAAGTGATTAATTAGCTCAGTTAATCGTTATTTTTTTTTTTTAACAATCAATTCAAATCCGACAATATTATTAAAATTAACAAAATTATAATCATATAAAAATATATTTAAGTAAATGAAAATTAACATATAGTAATGAAAACAAATTATTCAATTAATTAAAAGAAGACGTATAATAGTTCACTAGTTTTTAGTTTCTTAAAGATGATTTCTAGACTATTATTTTAAATTCTGCAAACAAAGTCTAATTCAATTGTTTATTTGTGTTATATATTATTTGTGTTATATATTACTTCATACCTGCAAGTGGTGTGACGTCACAGTTTCGGATTCCATTAGAAGAACCTTGACACTTCAGTTGTGACACATCGCAGTTACGGATACCATTAGAAAAAAAATAACGTCTCTCCGAGATCTTATAGTTCATATAGATAATAAATCGGTGCGTGTCACTTTTCGTTCGCCATCAAATTCCATTAGAAAAAAATAACGTTGTCTGAGATCTTATAGTTCATATAGACAATAAATCGGTGCGTGTCACTTTCATTTGCCATCAAAAGGCAAAATCAAATCTTATCTATATAATAATCATTGACTCTATTAGCTGCTAATCAGTGTTTACGGGTTCATTTGTCAAAAAACAGTGTTTTTGGTAAATAATTTTTTCAGTAATAAATATTGAATAAAAATGTGTTGTAAAAAATCGTGTGTGTGTGTAATTCATTTTATTAATGTTAAATTTTTTTGTAGCAAAGATAATAAATAAATCCATATTTTTAGGACATTTTAAATGAGTTTTATCTGCATTTTTAATATTGTTTACTATCAGAGGAGCCCAACTGTCCTTCTGGTGAAGATTGATAATTAAAAACCGTTTCAATGAACAATTCATTTTATTAATGTTAATTTTTTGTAGCAAATATAATAAATAGATGATATTTTCCATATTTTTAGGACATTTTAAATGAGTTATCTGCATTCATGAACATTTTATTAATGTTAATTTTTTTTGTAGCAAATATAATAAATAAGTGTAGGAACGTAGCAAATATAATAAATAAATGATATTTTCCATATTTTTAGGACAATTTTAAATGAGTTTTATCTGCATTTTGATATTTTCAATATTTTTAGGACATTTTAAATGAGTTTTATCTGCATTTTAATATTTATTATGATTGTGGGAAGGAGCCGGAACAAATTAATCAGTTTTCAATTAAAGGACATTTTAAATGAGTTTTATCTACATTTTTAATATTTACTATGATGGTTGTTGGAAGGAGCTGGAATGAATTAATAAATTTTCAATTAAATCCTATGGGGAGTTTTATCTGCATTTTTAATATTTACTATGGTTGTGGGAAGAAGCCGAAGTTTTATCTGCATTTTTAATATTTACTATGGTTGTGGGAAAGAGCCGGAAGGACATTTTAAATGAGTTTTATCTCCATTTTTAATATTTACTATGGTTGTGGGAAGGAGCCGGAACGAATTAAAATTTTCAATTAAAAATGAGTTTTATCTGCATTTTTAATATTTACAATGGTTGTGGGGAGGAGCCAGAACAAATTAATCAATTTTCAATTAAATTATGGTTGTGGGAAGGAGCCTGGAACGAATTAATCAATTTTCAATTAAATCCTATGGGGAATCGTGCTTTGGATAATGACGGTAATGATGGTAATGCTGGAACGGATTACCATCGTTAATCAAGGTACCACTGTATAACTAAAATTTCTACAAAATTTTAAAAATTAAAATAAATAAAACTTTGTTGCTATAGCAACAAAAGAGATTTATTCCACTTTGAAATTTCTGATAATTTAAATTGGTAATGGATGGAAATATTTACTTTTAAATGGGTGAAATAATACAGAGTTTTAGAATGATTGACTGCTTATTTGGACACTTGTTAATATCCGTAAAATTTATGATAAATATTTAAAATAATTTTAAAATTTCAAACAGTATTAAAAACAATATACAGTAAGTTTCTGCTTAGGGCTGCTCCGATCAACGCTATTTCGATATAACGTGGTTTTTTTTAATTCTATATTTTTATTGATTCACCTTGACGTGGTTTTTCAAACTGTTATTATTACATAAATCAGAAATCGCAGGAATTTGTTGCATGATACTCCTATGCCGTCTCACAATGCATTTGATATCAGCGCAGTGCAGTACATACAAAAGTCTGCTGCGGTCAGAGTTCATATTTATTGGTCATCAATATTATTTTACAGTAATAAAAATAACAATTATCTCATTTTAGTTTCATCAACTTATTTTACAGTAATAAAAATAACAATTATCCCATTTTAGTTTTAAGCTGAATGTCATCAATGTTACTTACTAATAAAAATAGCAATTATCCCATTTTAGTTTTAACCCGAATGCTACCATAATAAATAACAATTATCCAATTTTAGTTTTAACTTGAATGCTGCCACTTTAAACTATAAAATAATAATTATCCCATTTTAATTTAACCAGAATGCTGCCACGTTAATCCAGGGCTGGGGTGTCAGCAATAACTTTCTCATTGCTCATAATTTATTAGTTTTAAATTTAAAAAACGCGCATTAAATAATTATTTTTTTGGTAAATAATTTTTTCAGTAATAAATATTGAATAAAAATGTGTTGTAAAAAATCATTTGTGTGTGTTTACTATCAGAGGAGTCGGTGTCGGCACATTTTCCTGCCGAAACCCCCAGCCCAGCTTTAAACTATAGTTCCTTGAAGTAAGAACTTTTCTTTCATCAATATTTTTTCGTTGTTTATAGTTTATTGCAATCTGATTACTGCTTTTTGTTCTTAAAACTTTTTATTTTCTAATTTTAAGAACTTTTTCATCAATGATTTATGAATACAAATCGATATTAGCAATAAAAAATGTCTATAATTAATGTAATACAATAGTAATAATACATGTTACAAAATAAAAAAAATGCTACGAATATATTTTTAATTCACTGTCCTGTTTCACCTGTCCTCATTATTTACGTGTTAAAATGGCCTCGTTCAACACTGTTCCACTAAGCGCTTTGTTTCCTTGGAACGTTTTCCTCGTGTTAAATGGAGTCTTACTGTAATAAGGTTGTTGAAAATATATATTGTTACCAAACAGCTAGGTAAAATATCAGGTGATTATTGTAACCAATGAGATCACTGAAAGGAAGAGACATAAGGATTTTATTATACAGATTATTAATGTAACATAATAGTTAGCAATTTACATCTAGACTATACGTTAAAAATAAAGTTTATTTTATTGTTTTAGCTGTTTAAATATTACACAGCACATTACTCGGCATCATAATGGTCACGTGATTATTGTATTCAGCATGGCGTTGTACTTAAGTTTCTTTTTTTTTTTTAAATTATAACCATTTAGATGACAATCAGGATTTTCTTCAATGGATTCTGAAAATCTTTCCCATATAGATACATTTTCCATTTGAAATATATTTCTTTTCAAATATTCCCTTCTTTAGCTCTCTTTGTCAATTAGAATTCTTTCTATTTGTTTGACTTCCTAATGTTTCATTTTCTCGATTAAATGCGATCTTTTAGCTGCAGCAGTTAACCTATGTAGAGTTCCCTTTTTCGTGGCATTATGAAATTTATACAACTATATCATGTGTGAAAACTTTATATCAACACAACACGTGAAATGACATAGTCTCGAACCAAGAGCATCGAAAAATATGTGAATTAATCTCAAATGCCAGATTCCTCTACGTAATAACAACTTACATTAGTGAAAATCAAGAAATGAAATAATCATAGATTGAAAAATGCTGATAGATTAAATAATAAATCAGTAGCTGCATAAATAAATTGAAAATTTCTGTAAAATTCTATCATTCTATAAATCAAAATTTTGCATTGCTATGGAAACAATGGTTTCGTTTCTTCACACAGGTAATGAGATGGACAATCTTAAGGGGCATTAGGAAATACAATATGTTGCTTATTTCATAAAAACTGATTCAGCCTATCTTGCCTTATAATTGAACATACATGTACAGATATTTAAATTTATATGTATAATGCATATATATATAAAATATCACACCATCACATGGTCATTAAGCCTAATCAAAGTCTAACTTAAGCATATTATAGATAAATAAGATAATATAAGCTATAATCAATAAATAATTGAACATACATGCACAAGCAATTAAATTTATTCGTATATATATATATATTAGATATCTCTAATAGCACATCACCATATGGTCATTAAGCCTAACCAAAATCTAACCTAAACATATTACAGCTAAATAAGATAATAAACACTATAATCAGTATAAAATTAGAGAAAAATTAAAAATCTTTAAAAACTTTTAATATAAAATCTGAAGTTCAATAGATTAACAAAATAATATGCAGCACTGCAGCACAATACTTGATATCCACCATTAACTTAATAACAACCTCTGTGAACTGAACAGTCTCATTGGGTCACGTGCCATTATGATCCAATGAGATTGCTTAGTTATCAAACAGATAGGTTATGTAGTGTAAACTATCAGATAATTATTGTAACCAATGAGATCACTGAAAGGAACAGACACAAGGTTTTTATTATATAGATACTTGCTACAATAATGGAATAAGTGTTTGTTATTTTACATATTTCTTCTGGTGATTGCTGTGCTAGAATTTGTTTACGCATTTATAATTCTTATTTATAATGTTAATTTCCTCTTTGTAAAACAACCAATTTTGTTAGAAAACTTTCTATCTATTAAATGTTTAATGTTTTTGTAATGAAGTTTATAGCATTTTATAATTTTTACATTTTATAATAAATATATTGATAGATCATTTGCAATATTTCCTCAGTTCCATTAACAATTATTTGATATCTCACAATATATTTTTAAAATGACATTTTTGTTAAAACCATAGAAACTAGCTAAAAATTTGGTTTAATGAACAAATGTGAAAAGAAAAAATTTGTTATAAAATATTTTTTATTTTTAATACTATATATATAATGGCATTTCTAATATCTAGTTTTAACCTCCTCAATCCTGAGAAAAGTTTTGTAATGCATATTACAAATTTTTACTGTTACCCATCTTATTAGAATTCTAAAAGTGCAAAAAAGTATTTTCTTTCAATTTCTATTTTTTGTTTTATGCACAACAAAACAACAAAAAAATATTAAACAGAATAAGCACAAAAAATTAATATATACATGTTCCCTATAGGGAACTCCAGGACTGAAGAGGTTAAATACTGTAAATTGCCAAAAATTAGCAAAGTTAAATATAATAATCTCTGACATTACATTGTAGGTCATTCCAAAACTGGTGATATTATTTGAGATTACAAAGAAAATCAAATTTTCCCATAAATAGAACATTAAAACAGAGTGACTGGTTCCAGACAAAAAATTTTGACCAAGAAAATCAAATATTTTTCTGTAATTACAAAAAATGTGAAATTTGACAAATTAAATGACAATTTAACAAACAAGTGACATTCTCTCAAACTATAGCTGTGAGATCTGGATAATCATTAAAGTCCAATAATGAAAATTGCAATGAACAAGATCCTTAACAAATGCTTAAGTAAACTGACCAGATTGATTATAATGAAATGCTTCAGTTTCCACTCAGAAGGATCTAGGTTTGATTCTTGGGTCCCACTCCTTGTAAAATTTGTTCATAGAGTCTGTGCCTGGTCTGTCTATCTCTGTCCTCCACAATTCAGCTGACCCCTTGTAGGAGTGGTCAGTCTGTGGCAGGCTTGTTTCGTCCCATTACTTAGTATTCTATGTGAGCGGAAATTGATGACATTTGTTAGTAAAAAAAAAACAAATAAATATAGGGCTGGGGAGTTGGTGTCAGCAATAATTTTCTCATTGCTCATAATTTATTGGTTTTAAATTTTAAAAATTTCAGATGAAAAAATAATTAATATATTAGCGGATTATAAACATTTCTGAAAAAATAATTTTTTCAGTAATAAATATTGAATAAAAATGTGTTCTAAAAAATCAGCAGCATTTTGTGTTTGTGTTTACTGTCAGAGGAATTGGTGTCAATGTCGGCAAAATATAAAATGTAGGTGTCAGTGTCGACACATTTTCCTGCCAACACCCTAGCCCTGAATAAATCAAGCACTGAATTTTCACAAATGACTTGTATTTGGTCTAAATCAATGGAAAATTTGGATTTTCATTTAGAGACCAGGCTCAAATCCAGGTCCCAGCTTAATGGAAGGAATTATATATATTGAGATGAAAATTACTCTTAGCTTACATTAATTTATTGGTAACATAAAAGCAGATATCAAAGTGAACAAATTATTCTGTACATTAATAGAATGTACAAAATAATTTATTCACTTTGATTAATAAACTGGATCTGTGATAACAACATACATCATGGAATTCCTGTATATCCTCCTGATTGAAAGAAAAAATTATATTCAAACATATGAAATCAAAATTTGGCATAAAAAAGTAAATTTAAGGGAATCTATATACAAAGTATGATATTCAAAATTCATTTGCATATAAGAATACCACAAGAAGTCTAAAATTTGTTAAAAAATGTTCTGTAGCCAAATTAAATTGGAAAATTACTGGTATAGATGAACAATTTCTGAATGCTAATTTATTAATTTGCTTCACAAAATCTATGTAAGCATGCATATATCAATATATATGCTACTTATAATGAGTAATATTAATGTACAGGGTGGCGCACAAAATGTCATACCATTTGTTTTGTTCATTATACATGTAATATTATAGATGGAATGTTGAAAACTCCTATTCGTATACTTTGGTTTATGGAAAATCCGGTAGATGTCACGAGAAGTTAGTATCGAATATTTTCTTGGTGCCAAATAGCAGTTTTCAAGATGGCACATAAGAGCAGATTGAGTGTTGAAGAAGGTGAAAGTTGTAATGTTTTTTACAGAAACAAGGAGTTTTGTAGCGACACAAAGACATTTTCGTGCACACTTTCGTACAAAATGGGCTCCATGTAAACAGATTATTCAGAGATTGTATCGTCAATTTGAAACAACTGGCTCTGTGGTGGAGAAGAATTGACGGCGCAGACCAAGTGTCCGCACCCCTGAAAACATTGAAGCAGTTCGCGTTGCTTGACACGAAGTCCTAGCAAATCAACAAGGAGGACGGCTGCTGAGTTAGGAATATCTCGTCGGTCCATACAAAGGATTCTGCATTCTGATCTTCACATGTTCCCTTACAAGATAACAGCTGTCCATAAATTAACAGCAGAGGACAAGCAATGAAGACATCCAGTTTGCTTTATGGTTAGTGCAAGAGGATCACGTTCTGCACAACACGTGGTTTACTGATGAGGCGTATTTTCATTTATATGGTTTCTGTGAAAACATTACAACTTTCACTTTCTATTCAACACTCAATCTGCTCTTATGCATCATCTTGAAAACTGCTGTTTGGCGCCAAGAAAATATTTGATACTAACTTCTGGTAACATCTACCGGATTTTCCATAAACCAAAGTATACGAATATGAGTTTTCAACATTCCATCTATAATATTACACGTGTAATGAACAAAACAAATGGTATGACATTTCATGCACCACCCTGTTATATTATAAAAAATAATATATATATATATTATCTATGCTTTGTTTATATTCTTTAAAAATTTTCCTAATTTTAAAATTTAGTGTAGAATTTCATTTTTTGCTTGTCATTGTAATTAATACATGAAGATTTACAAATAATATATAAGTTTTACTCACTTTATGCCATTTCGCTTTTACAAATGACATATTAATATCTGTTTTTGCTAATTGAAAAAATTGGATTTTCATTTTTATGAAAAAAAGGAGAAATGCAAAAAAGCATTCAGCATTTGTTATGCAGTGTCATAAGAGTGGCAACATGCACTCTGAGTAACAAGAGTGACACCATCAAGTACCTTCCATAGGAACTATATTCAGCATCAAGCTGACAAATCTGAACTGTGTACACAAGCAGCTATGCTTTATTCTTGATTTATTTTGTACATCTGTTAACAAGATGTCCTAAGATCTCATAACAGTCTAATAGAGCTCATAAGGATGTTAAATGTAACAAAATATTTATTATTAAATATAATATAAAAATATATATTTGATTATATAAAACATACCAAACCCGTTTTGTTTACTGTTTGGTATGATTTGGTGGGCTACTTTTAAGCCATCATATTACAGATGGGATATACTTTATCTGGCAGTAGCCACTTTTAGAGCTCATCACAATCTGTCCATCACTGATGATGGGACCAACTGGAAGTTGAAATATGGTTTCAATAGGCTGGACCAGGGGCCCTAGTCTTGAGTTTATCGTGTTACAACGCATTCGTGTTAGCAGTATCACGTGACACCACTCCCATGTTTAGACAGAATTGATAGGGAGTTAGCAGTAACACGTGAAACCAACACGAATGCGTTGTAACACAATAAACTCGAGACTAGGACCCCAGATGCCTCTTGAAAAATTGGAGTTCTGGAACTTATGAACTCAAATCTTCTAAGATAAAAAGCTAGTGCTTTATCATGTGGCCATCGGACAAACTGAAGATCTGGGAATGGTCAAAAATTTTTTCATATAAATTAATGGTAATTGCTTCTTTGCTTTATGCCTTATTTCTGCTTGCAAACTGTTTCATAAGAATGAGTTAGCTTTTGTATAGCAAGGGAAGCCTGTCTTATCTACAAGGGGAAGCCAAAAAGTTCTTATTCTCACTACATTGTTATATACTATAGATCTGATATCAATGACAGGTTACTGCCTTATTAATATGCAAGCTTTTTTTTATTTTGTTGGGCCCCATTTAACTGCAATTAGAAGCATGATAGTAGATGATGTCATGCTGGAAAAATTGAATATTGCACCATGATATAGTTCTTTCATCAAGGGAAAACTGCACAAACAACCTATAAAGATGACAGCTATTTATGGCAATGCCCGTCATATAAGATTGTAAAACAAACAAGAATTCAAATATGGTTACATCATCTACAGGATGACTCAAGAAAAGGCTGTCCAGCATGTCTATTTTGGGAGAGCAAAAGATATCATATTAACAATTATTTACAAAAATATCAACAATGAAACCTTGCCTCATTGCCTATATTCTCTCAACTTAGAACCTTCAGACTTCTGTTTCAACATATTAAAAAACATTTATGGGGAAGAAGTTTCTTCAATGATGAGATGGTGGTCATTACTGCTATTGAGGGCTGATTTGCTTCCAAATTTGCACTTCTACAAAGATGGAATTACATAACTATTCCACAAGTGTAAGTGTGTGGTCTTACAAGGAGAGGGTGCGAGGGCCGGAAAATGGAATGAAACGAAATTTATTTCTGTAAGAGTTCTTGACTAGTACTAAAAGACAGTTAAAAGGCTAGAGGCCAATGGCTAGCCATTTTGGAGAAAAATGACCTTGAAGAAAGATGCGACGAAAGTATACCAGTCCGTTATACTAATTAACGACAAGTTGGCGTGGCAGCATGGTTAAACGGCAAACTGCCATGCGGTCGGCCTGAGTTCTATTCCCGCTAGTTACATTTTTTTTGTTTGCGGGGACAGTTCCAACCACGAGCTGCACCCACACCCGTGAAGGGAGGCTGGATGGTGAAGGACGGAGATCGCTGGGCTGGGCCCAGCACCCCGAAAAAACTTTTCAGGAGTTACCAGACTGGGGATGTGAACCCGGATCCTCCTGCGTGGCACGCCGACAGCATTACCACTCAGCCATCCGGCCGCCTGTTATTTGTATTATTTCAGTATAATTTAATATATACTAAATTATTCGTCATCTTATTTAAAATTTTAATAAGTAAAATAAATAAAAATTAGTTTTGAAAATAATATACTGTTTTTTTTTTTTTTAATTTAGGCGAAGAACTTTTTTTTTTTTTTTATTTAGGCGAAGAACTTTAGTTTGTATGAGAACCACTAGAGGGATTTCTTTTACCTTGTACTGTTTCTTGTACTAGTGTGCTCGTGTGAATATGTAGGGTTTGTGATCTCTTCGAAAAAACTATTATTATTAAAATACTTAAATTATAATTATTATTAAGATGTATAAGAACGCAAGATTACTTTCCCTTTGCATAAAATGCTCTTCTCATTTTAAAAAATCATGTAGAAGCGTTAATAAAACTGGTAAGTGTACTTGATTTTTCGTTTAAATTACAAGCAGTCTAAAGAATAGAACTTATAATTTACAAATATTTATGACACAAGTAACAGAAATTTTAATTGAAATATTCTTATTTTGAATTTTCCTCTGTTTAACGCGAAAATTAAAGATCGACCAATGTCATTAAATTCATTGGAAGAATTAATGTGTAAACAGTAATAACAATCAACGTATTGATTTTGAAGCATCATATTTGACATCTTTTAGAGAAGAGTGATGATGATAGTTTTCATTCATATTAAAATATTTGCAAAAAAAATAAAGGGTATAATTACACTTAATGCAAAATACATATTGCCCAGCAGAATTGGAATCAAAACCTTAAATAGTAAAATAACTCAAATGCCATCTTGATTGATCACATGAAAACACGACTTTTTGTACGTACATGATCTGAAACTGAATCCCGCATCTTTAAATTTTCATGGGACTGAAAAGAATGGAGATCTAGTTTCAGCCCATCGATCCTCATTATTTACAATTCAACTGACCACATCATAAGATGTGAATAGCTCATTGTTGTATTTGAATGTGTCCATTATTTAATACTCTAATCGGTTAATAATTAGGAAATGGCTTTAAAAAGCTCTCAGTTTATAATTTAAATAGGACAGGCAAAGCACATGTTTGTAGGTAATTTTGGAATATATAATATAGAGCAGGGATGGGCAAACTTTTCTGATTACAGTCCAAAGGGACTTCTGTAAAGCCTGGATTCCACATCATACTACATCATAATCTACTGCAGAAACAGACAACAGACACCTAAATGTGATGTCACTTCCTGTTTGTAACACTGCTCAGCAAATTGTGAGCAGAAAAGTAGAACAGACAAAATTTTAAATTTTTGCAGCACTTGCTGTTGTACTTTTATCCATTCATGTGTCTTGCTTGAAGTGACATTTATTTGATGTCTGTTCTATTTGTTTGATGTAAGTTGTATGAGCTGAAATCTTAAAAATCAAAATTGTGGAAACAATAGATAAGTTTATCAACTTAAAATAATGTTTTTAGTCTTGAGAGTGAAGCTTTCAAACTAGTCGAGTATGGAAACCGTATTTCTCTCTATTTTGAAAGATATTTCTGTTGTGGAAACAATAGATAAGTTTATCAACTTGAAATAATGTTTTTAGTCTTGAGAGTGAACCTTTCAAACTAGTCGAGTGTGGAAACCGTATTTCTCTCTATTTTGAAAGATATTTCTTGTCCAAAATCTATGACGTGTTTTTCGTCTTTGTTTTAATTTCAACATTAATAAGGAGATTTTTTCCAAAGACAATAACTGTGTTAAAATCATTGTATCGTCGTCCATTTTTGTTTGACTTTTTAAATATCGCAAGAGGCCACTGCAATATACAGTACAAAACTGTTTTGAATTTCTGCTGTAGTGGAAACGAAGTAGAGCAGAAGACAGACGACAGCAAGTTGTTCTATTTCTGTTGTCTATTTGCTGTTTCTGGTGATGTAGAATCCAGGCTTAAGGTCTCTAGTGGACTGCATTTAAAAAATGTTTTCAATACATGAGGTATTCTTATTAGAGGAAAGTATTGTGACTATTCAAGAAAGTGATATTCTATTTTCAATGAATTTTCATGGCTGCTTCCAACCATTGTCATTGTTAAGGTATTCTTATTAGAGGAAAGTATTGTGATTATGCCAGAAAGTGATATTCTATTTTCAATGAATTTTCATGGCTGCTTCCAACCATTGTCATTGTTTCAAAATCCGTTGCTCCAATAGCTTATATATTCAAAATAGTATCGGTAAGTCGAGTGGGTATATTCCAGAATTTTTTAGAAGGGGCACTTTAGCATACAAAATCTGAATTTAATTAATTAATTATGTTGTTTGTTTATATCATCATAATCAACCGTTATCAATCTACTGCAGAATGAAGGTCTCTCCAAGCAATTTCCAGTTCTTCCTGTCTACGGCCTCTCTGATCCATCACTTTGATGTAAAATTAACAATCTCATCTCTCCATCTGTAATGTGGTCTCTTTCTTGGTCGTTTTTTAACCCTTGGTATCCAGTGAAGTACTTTAGTTGTCCATCTATTATCATTTATTTTTATATGCCCATGTCCACTTCTGCTTTTTTATCTTTTGGATTACATCTATAACTTTTGTTTGACTCCTTGCCCAAGTATTACATTTTCTGTCTCTTCTAGTTATTCCAAGCATGCATCTTTCCATACTCCTTTGTGTTGTTTGCTGCCTTGTTTATATATTTTAACATTTTTATGGTAAAATTTTTAAAAATATCTTGTACTTATGCACGGAATGCAGGCTGCACAAATTGTCATTGTGGGCCATAGTTTGCACATGCTTGATAGATGTAATAAATAGAATAGGATTTTATTTTGGGTGATGCCATTTTCTATGCCTAGAGTTAATATTAATTATTAGGTTAAATATAAATATTCTAATAGACTATTCTTGTTTATATAATTTAACATTTTTATGGTAAAATTTTTAAAAATATCTCGTACTTATGCACAGAATGCAGGCTGCACAAATTGTCATTGTGGGCCATAGTTTGTCCATGTTTGATAGATATAATAAATAGAGTAGGATTTTATTTTGAGTGATGCCATTTTTCTATGCCTAGAGTTAATATTAATTATTAGGTTAAATATAAATATTCTAATAGACTAAATTGCCTAATACAATCAATAATAGCTATAAATGGTACAACACAAAAATCTAAGCCAATGAATAAATAGTAACATTTAAATTCAAACTTTCATTTCCTTTTCAAATAATGTCATATATTAAAAGTGATATATGAGAATTACCATAGTTGTATTTTTTATTTTTTTTTACTAATTCTTGATAATTAACTTAATAACCATGTGGTTCATCTTACATATGAATGATAGCAAAATAAATAAGAATGAAAAAATTTTCATATATGTCAAAAACTTTGAATAGTATTTCATAAAACTAAAAAAATGGATTATAAATCTGAAACAAGACAATTATGAAATATATAATTGCTAATGTTTTTTATTGCAGTGCATTAATTGATAATTCAATATTGTAACTCCCAAATATTAGCAAAATATAATAAGGCAATATGTGAAAAAAAATATTAAAGCAAAATTTTTTATTTATTAAACAAAATTTATATAACTCTAATTCATATTAGCATCATCATTAAGCTTGTAAAAATCAAATTTAATATTCATTAATGAAAACCACTTTCACAATTAATTGATGAGAGTACTAGACTATATAAAGATTTCATAATAGAATTTTACAAGTATGTCAAAAACTTTGAATAGTATTTCATAAAATCTAAAAAAATTCGGATTATAAATCTGAAATAAGACAATTATGAAATATATAATTACTAATGTTTTTTATTGCAGTGCATTAATTGATAATTCAATATTGTAATTCCCAAATATTAGCAAAAAATAATAATGCAATATGGGAAAAAAAAATATTAAAGCAAAATTTTTTATTCATTGAAGAAAATTTATATAATTATAATTCATATTAGCATCATCATTAAGCTTGTAAAAATCAAATGTAATATTCATTAATGAAAACAACTTTCACAATTAATTGATGAGAGTACTAGACTATATAAAGATTTCATAATAGAATTTTACACAGTCTAGTTTTTTATACTTTAACACAGTATTAAAGTTTTTGTATTAAGATACAAAAAACGAGACTTTATAAACATCATTCAACCTTCAATCTGATCTCACTGTAGGTGTTGGACAATATGAGACTCTAAAAGTGGCCATTGTCAAAAATATCTGTTAGTGGTTTAATTCAAACTAACCTAACCAAATTTGTAGCAATAAGTACAAAAAAACGAGACTTTATAAACATCATTCAACCTTCAAGCTAATCTCACTATAGGTGTTGGACAATATGAGACTCTAAAAGTGGCCAGTGTCAAAAATATCTGTTAGTGGTTTAATTCAAACTAACCTAACCAAATTTGTAGCAATATTTAATTTCCCATTCTCCATTTAACCAAATTAGAAATTACTTATAAATATTACAGCACAAATTATAAGTGGAAACGTTCCTTTATTATAACTGAAGATCTAATATAAACAATTATTATTTAATTTCCCATTCTCCATTTAACCATTTTCATTCATTTTTTCCCCAATCTCAAATTAGAAATTACTGTTTCCAAGTGAAGTTTGATTGGAACGTGGCCAATTGTATTTTTGTAATATGTAATTGTAATCAATAATAATTATTATTCATATCAATTTTATTTATTTTAAAGTTATCCTGCAATTTAATAAATTCAAAACTGAAAAAGAATACCTTCTTTTTCAGTTTTGTAAGTTTGTATAACATTCGAATATTTTATTTGTTATGTATTATGCTAAAAATACTTAATAATTTTAAGAAAAAAATTTCTTAAACATCATTTTAAAGTTGATAACTTTATTGAACATTGTATTTTGATATTACAGTTTTCATAAATAGATTAACTATCAAAACAATTTTTTGAAGAAAGAAAAATACTTAAGAATAATTATACAAGTAGTGGGATGAATATATGCAAGATTTAGAAATTACTGTTTCCAAGTGAAGTTTGATTGGAACGTGGCCAATTGTATTTTTGTAATATGTAATTATAATCAATAATATTATTGAATAATTATTATTCATATCAATTTTATTTATTTTAAAGTTATCCTGCATTTTAATAAATCTAATTTTAAAAATACTTAATAATTTTAAGAAAAAAATTTCTTAAACATCATTTTAAAGTTGATAGCTTTATTGAACATTGTATTTTGATATTGCAGTTTTCATAAATAGATTAACTATCAAAACAATTTTTTGAAGAAAGAAAAATACTTAAGAATATTTTTGTTAATACAGGTTGAGTATTCCCCATCCGAAATATTCTGAAATCCGTAACTTTTCTTTTACGGCAAAAGATGACATAAAAATGTGCATTCAACCATGGCGCACTTGTCATGATTTCTTATACAGTCTTCCATTGTCAGTGTCTATGACTACTAATTTTCTGTTGTATTATTCATATATTGTTAAAAAAATATCAAAAAGATTCAATGATGATAACCCTATAGAAGTGCTTTGGATTAATTTTTTCCAAAGATGTTAAATAAATTCATTTTCATTATTTGTTAAAAATACTTTATAATTTTAAGAAAAAATTTCTTAAATATTTTAAAGTTGATAGCTTTATTAAACATTGTATTTTGATATTGCAGTATTCATAAATAGATTAACTATCAAAACAATTTTTTGAAGAAAGAAAAATACTTAAGAATATTTTTGCTATATTCTGAAATCTGTAACTTTTCTTTTACGGCAAAAGATGATATAAAAATGTGCGTTCAACCATGGTGCACTGTCATGATTTCTTCCATTGTTAGTGTCTATGACTACTAATTTTCTGTTGTATTGTTTATATATTATTAAAAAAATGTCAAAAAGATTCGATGATGATAACCCTATGGAAGTGCTTTGGATTAATTTTTTCCAAAGATGTTAAATAAATTCATTTTCATTATTTGTTATATTTATATTCAGTAAAATTTCTTTTTTTATTGCAAATAAAGAAGAATTTTTCTGGAAGTCTGAATTTCTTTTACTTCAATTCCACCAGCTCATTTTCTTCCTCATTCTCATTTTCTGATTTATTCCAAAATCAGAAAATCCGAAACACTCCTCGCCCCAAGCATTTCAGATTGGAGATACTCAAGTTATATCAAATTTAAATACTGTATATAAAATCTGAAACCTCTGTATAGTCATATATCACATCTATGGTTTATTAAAATTTTTTCAATTTACTATTTTGATCATTTTGAGACAATGTAAATATTGGTAAAAGATATTAATTTTGATTCAATTTATATTTGTTACTTGAAGAAATTCTTAGAGTTGTTTTTTTAAAATATTTCACAAACTATTGTAGTAATCAATTTCAACTGATCCTACATACGTTACTGTTTGATAGTAATCTATCGCAATTTATTCAGCTTCACTTAAACTCTGAATAGTAATTATCAGTCTGAAATTATCTTAGATATTACAAGACTTCACATGTATAATAATGAAATTTTTCAAAATTTTGTTTTCGTATTCAAAAAGAGAGCTTCTATTGAATAAACTTTTAATTTATTTATATGCATTTACTGATTGATATAATCCAAATCAAATACACCCAGACTCCAGGTCATTTCAATTTGCATTTTTTTTTTTTTTTTTAAATTGTCATAAAATAAAACAACATTTTGTTTTGAATTGTAAAATTCTGCATTTGTGTTGTTCTGGGAATCATTTTCCTGTTTGTAACATAGCAAATTGCATTACTCGGTTTGATTACTGCTACCAATATATTTGTACATATACTCCAATAAATAAATAGGAAATGAAATCCATTTATCTTGATATTCATCATTATTAGAAAATTGATAAAGTTAAATTCCTAATAATTTTTATTGTTGTTAGTGCAAACAAATATAACACAATATAGCATAAAAAATTTTACAAATAAACAGTTTTTATTTAAACACTATTTTACTTAATTTAAAGAATCTAGAGGCTAAGTTACAGGTAGGCCTCGATTAGTGCACTTTATATTTGTGTCTTCCTACTTTTTTATACATATTTATTCACAGTGCCAAGTTGTGATGTGATATAAATTTATTTACTTTTATAAATAACTTTCCATTGTCAGAGTGCCAAGTTGTCATGTGATATAAATTATTTACTATTGCTGTAAATTATTTTCAATTGTCATTTATTTTTATATTCATCCCTTTATGTTCTTCATGAAATTTTTCATGAATAAAAAATCCTTTTTTTTTACATTTTGTGAAAATTTTACTTGTGTCCTCCTACTTATTTTACAGAGTGTAGCATAAAGAACATGTGGGTCAAGCTGTGCCAAACAAATATATAAGTAAAAAATAAAATACTATAAAAATAAATAAATAATCAAAATTAAAGCAAATCAACAATGTAACAATAGGTAAATCAAAAAATGATGTAAAGAATCAAAATTAAACAAAACAGCAAGATTACATGAAACAATAAATACATAATACAACATGTTATTAATTATTATTATTACATAACACTGCGTAAAAGTTTGTTAATTTAAATAAAAACCACAACAAAGAAATAAAATAAACTTAAATACAAATGTAAAAAAATATTCATTAAAAATGCAAAAAGATTAGAACTGTTAAAATCATTGCCAATAAAGCTATTAAGATTAAAATCAGAATGGTTAAAATGCTGAACATGCTCATTAGTACAATATGTGCACTCAGTTAAAAGATATTTGATAGAAAGGGCAAAATGACAATGGTCACAGACTGGCAGATCTTGACCCATTAAAAGACACCTCTGGGTAAGTTGGCTGTGTCAATATGGAGCCTCACAAGGATAACTTCCTTTTGTTTCTGCAATGTAGAATTCCATTGCTCAACTAAAGACTTCAGTACAACTTATTGACCAAATTAGGCAGAAGCTATTGCTGCTATAAGAACAATAGTTTCTGTTTGATAATGAGCTTTAAATTGGAAAAGGAAAGAGGGTTGTTCGATATGACTGACTTGGCAGCAATGTCAGCAGTTTCCTTTAATTTTAACATGCCACAGACCCCAAAAATTTAACAGTATATCCCCATGAAGAAAAATAGGAAAGAAGCCTTCAAATAGTTGAAATAAGTGGATATGATGGTTTATAAAAATTAGAAGTAAAAGTTTTGTATTGAAAAATTCTATCATATAGAAATAACTTTGTAATTTTGAACATGAATTATGGCATATCATTAAGGAAATTAATATGCAAATAAATACAAGAAACAATAATAAATATGCAAATAGTTAAAATAATCTTTCAAATTATTTACTTAATATAAAAATTTTTTTATGTAATGCATTAATTTTAAATGTAGCCCTCTAATCAACCAATTATTTCTAAAATGGTCTATTGAAGAGAATGAATTTGAGACCACTACTCTAGAGTGAATGGTTGTACGGGAGATCTATAGAGAAGATTGTAATTATTATAAAAAGCCATGATAAAAATTTTCTCAAACACTTTCTTTAAGCATAAGGCCATCCATCAGTACAACTGGGAGAGCCAGGAGAGCAATCAGAGGAATATAATTTATTAGTTATGTGACAATGGATTACGAAAAAGATTACAAACATAAGCTTGGATGAGAAGACAGAGATTGAATTAGATCATTATCTGATAATCTCAAGAATAAATCTGCTAAATAGATTGCAAGGAGAATTGGAAGAATGCAAGGAGGGCAAAAGAAGTATAGATGAAAGTGATATGTATATATGTATGTGAAGTAAGATAAGTATATAAGGAAGCTATACAAAATATTGTCATCTTATTAATTAGTATGTATGCAATGCAGAGGATGTGTATATAGAGTTTAAGAAATGAGTGTTAAAAGTTGGCTGGTGAAGTCAGAAATAGCATGTTGTGATACCTGGTGGAATGATAAGTCCCACTACACACAAATATCATCCACATATCTGAAATACTGCTTAATACAACTCATAAAATACTATGACTTTCTTCAAATGATATAAAGAAAGCTCTAAATATGCCAATCACTAGGCTATTGATTGAAAAAAGTAATACATAAAATATGACAGTAATACACCTATCTCCCGATTTACATGGAAGATCGGTTCCTCAGAATATTGTATAAATCGAAATCATGGCTTTTTATATGAAAAACCATGTAAATTGAAAAAAAAAAAAATTTGCATAATTTAGTCAGTTATTCATTTATTTCAACATAAAATACAAATGAAAAACAAAAAATATCAGTCCATTCTTGAAATAACAAATATATAAAGCTATATGTAATTCATTTTACAGAAACTAGAAATACAAAATTCATAAAAAATTAGTATCACTAACCATTAAATATGGTTTTAAAAATTTCCGATTAGAAAAAGCACAACAATATGCATCTTTCTGCTGCTAAAAGATTTACTATACTAATCAATATGAATGATTTTTGTGTATAAAAACGGGGAATTCCCCCTTTTTAGGTTTATTGCCAGTGTTAATAAATGAATGGCACTAAGAACAACAGTACAAATATGTGCTCAGCATAAATTTTTGTTTTTAACATCACCTTTAACAATCACTTTTAATGGTTTTCAAAATCTATTATTTTGAAAACCATGTAAAAGCAAAATTGTGTAAAAAAAGTAGTGTGTAAATCGGGGATAGGTGTACTTTCCAATAAATGCAAGGCAAGAACCATAGCAAATTAATTACCAAAATTTCCAAATTGTCATTGCTGTAAAAATTCTAATATTGAGGCATGTGTCAGAAGAAATTTATTAAAAATAGATATGCTGATTATAATTTGAACAAAGAATACAGCTTTTCAATTAAAACAGATGATGATGATAACACTGCTTATTAGAAAGTATCAAAATTTTACTATTCCAAAGCAGGATAATGCAGAACATAACACACAAAAAATAAAACATTAAACTTTATTATGGAAGTGCTTTTGGTCTTCATCAGCCACAACATTTGACTGTAAATGGAGAATGCATTCTATAAAAATCACCATCATAGAGCCAATGTGTTAACCAATATATCAACAAAAATTAAACAATCGTTAAAATGCTAACATTACAGGATTAATATTAAAATTACATAAATAATAAACATCGAAACTCAGCACCAAGAACAGGATAATACAAAACTAAAAACTTCAGATTATTTTTTTTAACTTGAAATAATTTTATTGAAGTGCTTTCGACCCACTGGGTCCTCTTCAGCAATCATTACAAAGCAATATTACTTTATAATGATTGCTGCAGAGGACCCAGAGGGTCGAGAGGACTTCAATAAAATTATTTTTAATTAAAAAAAAAAAAATCTGAAGTTTTTAGTTTTGTATTATCCTTTAAAAAAGTAAGCTTTCCACTTAACTAAATTAAAATACTGTTCAATCTAGCAATGATTTATTATCATGCTCTTTGTGCTGAGTTTTGATATTTTTTAAAAAATGGAGCAGCATATTTTGATTGTTAATTGTAAATAATATTGCTAATAACAATTAAAAACAAAATGGAAACAAACTATCATATAAAAACAAGTAAAATTTTAAAAAACAAGTAATCAATATGTGTAATTAAAGTCAGAAAATGTTCTATATACTTCCAAAAATAACAATAAGGAAATCCAAGATTTAACAAAATTAAATACTACTGAAAACTAACAGTTCTTCTCACACCATATCCATATTTGAATTATGGATCCTAGCTCAATTCTATTAATGGCTTACCTTTCAATGGTTCTTCAATATTCTTTACAAGTGAATGTCAGTATCAAATTGTAAGGCCCTCTGTGTTAAAGCTATATTTGCAAATTTTTTATCAGTATCATTCATGTGCTCTTTAATTTGTTTATTCAAAGATATTGTTAAACTTTGGCTTCCCTTATAGTTATTTTTGAAGATATACAGAATGCTTTTTGACTTTAATTACACATTGACTACTTGTATGTAAAATTTTAACTTTTTTTATATGATATATTTTGTGTATTTCCATTAGTCTATCTATATTGACTACTTGTATGTAAAATTTTAACTTTTTTTATATGATATATTTTGTGTATTTCCATTTTGTTTTTAATTGTTATTATTAGCATTATTATTTATGTAATTTTAATTAACTCTGTAATGCTAACTGTTTTAACTGATGTTATATTTCCATGGTGGCTAAATTGTGGCTTGCAAACTGCATATGGTTCTTTGATACCTTCAATGTAACTCCATAGTATGAAAGTCAATAGTTAACATGGAGCAAATACCATATTACATCGAATATAAGCCGCCCCCGAATTTAAGCTGCAATAGGATTTAAAAAAAAAAAAAAATCAACCATAAATCTTTTACCGGCTGCATGATTTCCAATTTCTTCAGCACACAATATAACTTTTCTTTTGAATTCTGCATCATATGTAAAGCATTTTTCCTTTATTAGTGAATATTGGTAATAAAAAACTTAAAATAAGGCCAGATACTCCTTGATTCTACACAGCAACTGGATTAAATAGGAAAAGAACAAAAAAAACTGTTATCAACGGTCCACCGAATAAACTGCATCAACGATCGTAATACTATGCGCATGCATAGAGCATAAAGCAAAAGCCCGAACGTTGGGGAATGGGAGATTGGGAGAAATAAGAAACGTTGGAGAGTGGGAGCTCGGGAGAAATAAGATGTTAAAGTATTCGGTGGAAGCTTGGGAGAAATAAGATGTTAAAATATTCGCTTTGAATTTAAGCCGCATCCAAAACTTTATGACTTAAAAATTTGAATAAAAAGTGCAGCTTATATTCGATGTAATACGGTACTTATTTTAAGTTAAAAAAATAATATACCGTATATACTCGTGTATAAGCCAACCCCCTGACTTCGGAATTTGAAAATCGGTAAAAATGTGTAACCCGTGTATAAGCCTACCCCTGACTTTAGCACTTAAAATTCGATAAAAATTTGAAAATGGTAAATTACGTGATCTTTGATTTTTAGTTACCGATATATTAATGCCATTTGCCATAATAAATATTTTATTGAAACTGTTACCGATATATTAATGCCATTTGCCAGAATAAATATTATATTGAAACTTTTAAATTTATACATATAAAATAAATTATTATAATATAGACATCAATAAATCAATTTAAAAAGTAAAATTTTATTTTACCCGAAGCGATCGAGCGCATCGCGCCGCCGACTCCAACCTGCATTTATATAAGTGCCTCAAATAGGCGACGCCGCACTGCCTGATGCGCCGCGACACAGAAATTCTCGACAATAATCCAGCTAAAGTGATCCAACGCAGCGCTCCTATATAAGATTCTTGAATTACTGTCGAGATTTTTTGCATCAAGGCGCATCAGGCAGTGCGGCATCGCCTATCTGATGCATTTATATCAATGCAGGTTGGATTCGACAGCGTGACGTGCTCGATCGCAACAGGTAAAGTAAAATTTTACTCCGAAGCGAGCTTTATGTCAGTGTATGATGATATAATTAGATGACATAGTTTCAGAAAATATCAAGTTAACGAGTAGTAATAAATTTTTATAATTTACATAAAAATATTTTCTTTTTATTTTTGTTATTGAATAACTGTTTTTTTTTTTTCTAAAAAATTTCATATTAAGTTATCACAATAAAAATTTTATTAGAATACGTCTATGTCACATGGCTTCCAAGAGACCGTTCGAAGTTTCGTTTTCCCTATAGTTGAGTTGAATTGAGTTATTCAAACTTTTGATCACAGATGATATGTGCTTTTGATCGTATTTTAAAATGAGTAACTCATCTTAACGATGATGTCATACACCATTAGGATGACGTGTGCAATGTGATTTCTAGAACCGTAAACAATTACGATTTAGGTTATTGCGATGTGGTTGAGCATGAAATTAATACGGGCAGGAGCCCGCCGATTTATTTGCCACCATATCGCATACCTTATGCTCAGCGAGACAAAATGAATGAGATAGTTGGCGAAATGTTAGAGAACGGCATCATCGAACACTCACAATCGCCGTGGGGTGCTCCGGCGCTCCTCGTCAAAAAGAAGGACGGAACTTTTAGGTTCGTGATAGACTACCGGAAATTAAATAATGCGTGTACACAGGACCGATTTCCTATTCCGTTAGTTTCGGAGAATCTTAGTCTCATAGGAAAGGCGAAATATTTTAGCACGATGGATACGCTTTCCAGATTTTGCCAGTTGCCTCTTGCCCCGGAAAGTCGCCCAAAACGCGCCTTTACAATTCCAGACGGACATTTCCACTTTAAGCGCATGCCTATGGGTTTAAAAAACGCCCCCGCAAGCTGGCAACGTGCTGCCACACACATTTTGCACGGACTCCGTAATAAAATTTGCCTCAATTATCTGGATGACATTTTGGTCTTCAGTAACGACCTCGAGAGTCATGTAGAGAGGTTAGATATGGTACTTAAGTGATTAGGAGAAGCCGGAATTAAATTGAAACCCAAAAAGTGCCATTTCCTTCAGCGACAAATTAAATTTTTGGGACATGAAGTTTCGGAAGAAGGTATCCGACCGGACCCAGCGAAAATAGAGAGTGTAGTCAACTTTCCCAGACCAAAGAACGACACTGAAGTTCGTTCGTTTCTAGGACTGACAGGTTACTACCGAAGACACATTAATTCGTACGCCAAAATCGCGAAACCGCTCACGACGTTGCTGAAAAACGATACGAAATTTAATTGGGACGACGCGTGCGAACGCGCCTTCCAGAATTTAAAAGAAATTCTGACGACAGCACCTTTATTGCGACCACCAGATTTCTCACAACCATATATATTGGCTACGGACGCTTCTAGCTACGCTATCGGAGCTGTTCTCTCCCAAAAAGACGAACGAGGAGAGCTCCCGATCGCCTATTAATTTTCGGTTAGTAAAACTGGACAAGGAGCAGTCCAAGAACAGTCACACGGCTTTGAAGGGGTGAAACATCAGAAAGATGGGCTTTTTGCCGTTAACTGTACTATTATTACATTATTGTACTATTATTTAGCTTTGCTATCGACTACAATATAGTATTATTTAGCTTTGCTACAGTATAGTACAGAATTTTCTTTTTTAAAAAGTACTGTATCGAAATGGATTAAAGGAAGAACACTTCTAACGATAAAACAGGAAACGAAAAAAGAAGAGGTTAGTGATCACGCTAGAGCAAAAAATAGATGTGATTGAGCGACAGAAAAGCGGCGCTCAACTTCCGCTTTCGATTTACTATTTTGGTTTTGATTTGGCAGTTGGTTTGATGATGATATGATACGCAATTCCTGGTAAGTTAATAATTTAGATGATGAACAATGATGTAAAATATGAAAATAAATATTTCTTAAGTGATGAACAACGATGTAAAATATGAAAATAAATATTTCTTAAACAATTGTCAACGATGTAAAATATGAAAATAAATATTTCTTAAACAGTTAGTGCTGTGAGGTTAGCGTGGTTATTCATCGTGAAACTTAGCTAATGGCCGGAATCTCACAAGATCGGGGTTATTCATCGTGAAGGTTGACTAATGGCCGGAATCTCACAATGCAAGAACCAATTACCATATTTTACATAGAGTTAATACTTCGAATAGTAGAGAAATTCGTGGAACCAATTATTCGCGCTAATCGAGGCCTACCTGTATATCCAATTACCATATTTTCCATAGAGTTAATACTTCGATTAGTGCAAATTGAACAATTACCATATTTTCCATAGAGTTAATACTTCGATTAGTGCGAATTCTTAGCAAAAGAAGTTCGTGGAACCAATTATTCGCGCTAATCGAGGCCTACCTGTAATCGTGGAACCAATTCGTACTAATCGAGGCCTACCTGGCAAGAATCAACGTTAATGATGATGAGTTCGAGAGTCTCATATATTTAACTTCACTTTGCTTTACATCATCAAGTATGAATACTAGTAGAAATATGTGCATCTTTATGCCTCTTATTCTTTATATCTTGGTGAAAACTTGTCTTTTTTTAGTAGCAGCAGATTGTATTGTTCAGTTTATGCTTCAAGTATGCAATAGGTGTACTGTACATACAATGAATGCTCTCGGAATTTTTGTTATCAAAAATAATAGCCTGTTCCCTATCTTTCATATTTCATTGATTTCTTATGAAAATTATTATTTGATTTGCGTTTTGTTTTTGAAGAACACATCTCTGACACAATGGGGTCTGAATGAGTATATATACCTCACTTAATGTATTTTCAATATGACGTACAATCTATTTTACTACCATCTCTGCTATAAATTTCAGCTGTGTTTTCTAACATAGTGATGGTGACATCAAAAATTTCCACTATTCTGAAACTCTCAACATAGTGCAAATTGAAATGGGCAAGCCAATTTAGTAAAGTTAAATACAGTATATTTGTAATGTTAATTTTATTTTTATATTTTATTGTGTTAAAAAAATTCATTTTTTAAATAGTTCCTTGATTCTAACAAATGGATGTTTTATTTTTTATAACTTCTTTAAAATCCAGATACGTCTTTTGATTGATAGTAAAATAAACTTTTCATTGTCTAATTCGAAGAAACAAAATCATTCTTATTTTGGTTGGAAAAAGTGATGATAATTGGAATTTTTTCAATAGCCAGTTATTATTCAAAACATACAGATATTCATAAAATAGGACAAGATATAAGAAAGCAAAAACAAAAAAATTTGTCTTAATTGATTGGAAATATTAGAGTTCATGTACTTTGTCTATTTTATACAGAGATCCCAACACTGCCATTTGTCAACATATATTATTATTTTTTAAGATGATAATGCATACTTGTACAGAAAAATATTTAAGAAAATATTTCACATTTATATAAACTAAAAATATGAAATAATGCATTATTTACACATTAATTTTAACATTTAATGAACAATGGAAATTATATTGTATGGCATGCATATATTCATGATTGCACATCATTTACAAAGTGTGTGTTTATCAAGTTCAGTGCCTTCCCTCTGCAATCCAATCATATTGTGCCACAAAATCCAGCATTTTGGGCTGATGCTGAGAAAATTATTGCTTAACTCTTTTAAATATTAATAGGCTACATCTAATATTTTTGAAGCAAAGCTTTGCAAATTTGATTTGTTATCCTCTAGGAATTTTAAGAAAATCCTTGTGCCAATGATTTAATTTTATGACTTGTACTGGCCTTGATGGATGTTATATATAACTTTGCTTAGAGTGTGAAAATCATCTAAGGTTAACTCATTAACTGCACAAGAGAAGCTATAAGCTTTGAGTCAAGCATGTTCTATATCTGGCTATCCTTTGACATTTAACTCTGCTTCCATAGAGTTATTTTTGTGATTCAGGCCCTCTTTTGATTGGTATCACTTTTGCCATACTTTACAATTACTACATTGCACTTATAATTTGGCTAGTGTGTAGTTTTAATGAAATTAAGCTACATTAGTTTACTAGAAAATTTATATATCTTTAAATATTAATTAATATTACTACACCTTTTATTGTAAAGCTCTTAAATATTTGTATTTATGTAATTTAAATGCACTTAATATTTTCAAACTAGAATCCCCATTTTATTTGCATTATTAGCTGTTCAGTGTTCTTGAGCTTTAGATTAGATGATCTGAAGTTGATTAATGGGAGCCATTGAAATGAAAGTATAAGTAAAAAAATGCATTTTTATTATATAGATTAGTTAAGTAAATATATTGATGTACCATTACTTAATTTTTTAAATATTGTAATTTAATAAAATACTTATGAAAATTTATTTTATTTAGGATTTAATCCAAGAATTCCTTTTTTGTCTTCCCAATTCTGTTATATCCAAACATCAAGTTGTAAATTTAAAAAAAAGGATTATTATGATATATTAGGTGTTCCAAGAAATGCTAATCAGAAAGAGATTAAAAAAGCTTATTATCAGGTATTGTTAACTATGATATGAAATTAATGAAATAATTAAATTTCTATACTTTTTTCTCCATAAGTATTAAAGTTTATAATATAATGTAAACATAATAAACATCAGTTCCCACATCTTCCAATTAAAATGAAGTATAACCATTAAAAAAAAGTCATACAGTTTTACATTGACTCAAAAAAGCTTGATCTCCAAAAGGAAGAAAAATTTCTTTATAATAAAACTTGCAAACAGAATAAAAACTTGTATGTGCAAAAAAATTTTTGTAAACAATTTGATTATAACTGATGCTTAATATTACTTTGAAAGATTGAGTTTTTATTTCATAATATATGTTTCCATTTTATATCAGTTAATACAAGAAATAAATTAAGTAATTGAGTAAAAATAATAGTTGTACCTGGCATATGCTGTTTTATCAGATTTTAATGTTATCTATTAAATATTAACATTTTTTTTTTTTTTTTTTTTTTTCAGTTAGTTTCAATTACATGACCTAATATTGTCTGATTCTTCACTTTGTATGTTTTATTTTCTAAAATTCTCCAGTTGATAAATTGGAATTAATCTATGATAGCTGAAGGTAAACATTTTTTGTGCATTATGCCATTATCAGGTTTGATTCTGAATTGAACCTGATAATGGTGTAATACGCCGAAAACAATTCAGCATATTACTAATTGCCGAATTGTTTAGTAATATGCTGAATTGTTTAATTTAATTTTAAGTAAACACATCTAAAGATGTTAATTTGAGTTTATTGTTTAATTGTTTATATTTCTTAAATTTTTAAATTAAAGTTATTTAAGGTAAAAGCACCAGTAGTTGACCAGTTAAGAGAATTTTTATGTGTAAACAGTACTAACTGGCTACATTTTTATCGGATAGAGTGTCTCTAAGAGTGAAGATGCTCTTTGAACTTCCTATAATATATAACACAACATATTGTTTTCTAAAAAGTTATATTACACAAATTAGGAAATATTTATAAAAATTCAATAACTGCATTAGTAGTTGACCGTTTTGGAAAATGAGAGAACTAGTAATTGAGCATATGTGAATTAGTAGTTGACCACTTATACTAGAACCAAAATCAATAAAGCAATCACTTTAATATCGTTTATTTTCATCAATTAAGAGAAATAACAAGTAAAAGGACAAATACAAATAGAGAAGTTAATTTCTGAAAGTTAATAAAAAATAAAGTTAATTAATTCCATACCGAATCTAATTCGGGTACAGAGTAAATATTTCGTGTTTTGCTCGTTTTGGTAGGGTCATTAATATAAAAAAAGCTTATTTTTCACGTTTTAGTGAAAAGTGGTCAACTAGTGATACAAGGTCAATTATTGGTGCCTTTAGCTTAGTAATCAATTAAGAAACCTCATTTTATGCATTTATATGATTTACAAAAATTAATACAATTATTACAAAAAATATTTATTTAGTAATCAGGTTGCAATCAATTTTCACTTTATTTTTTCAATTTTCACTTTATTTTTTCACTTTATTTTTTCAAATTAATACAATTATTACAAAAAATATTTATTTAGTAATCAGGTTGCAATCAATTTTCACTTTATTTTTTCAAATATAATATTTATGTATTATAAACATTTTTCATATTTATACTTTCACTAGAGAATAAAAATTTGATTTAAAATTTTTAAAAATGAATAATGATATAAATAAAATTAACTAACTTAATTATTAACTTAATAATTATAAAAATATTGTATTTAAATATATAAATATTAATTTAAAATTTAGTTGGCGCAAAAATATCATCCTGACAAAAATAAAGGTGATCCAGAAGTTACTCGAAAATTCCATGAAGTTTCTGAAGCTTATGAGGTATTTTATTAATCTTTTAAATTTTCAAAAAAGAAACACACCTGATTTTTTTTATCGTGTTTAATTTTATTAGGTTTTATCTGATGAATCAAAAAGAAATCAATATGATCATTTTGGAGATTTTAATACCTCAACAGGAAATTCAGGTTTTCAAGATTTTTATTCTACTGTAGATCCAGAAGAACTATTTCGAAAAATATTTGGAGATTTTGGATCTAAAAGTAGAGATTTTTCTGATTTTGAATTTGATGATTCATCTTTCCATTTTGGTTCAAATCATGAGGTATGCTGTGAATGAATTTATAAGATTTTTCTGTTTATTTTAATTATATTATTGATCTTTTTAGGCAATATTAAATGAAAATATATTTTGATTACTACTACAAAAACCATTAAATATAATGACCTGATACATATATTTTTGTATTTTAAATTCCATGTTAGCTAGGAAATTAAAATGTTTATAATATATAAACATTTATGTATTATAAACATTTTTCATATTTATACTTTCACTAGAGAATAAAAATTTGATTTAAAATTTTTAAAAATGAATAATGATATAAATAAAATTAACTAACTTAATTATTAACTTAATAATTATAAAAATATTGTATTTAAATATATAAATATTAATTTAAAATTTAGTTGGCGCAAAAATATCATCCTGACAAAAATAAAGGTGATCCAGAAGTTACTCGAAAATTCCATGAAGTTTCTGAAGCTTATGAGGTATTTTATTAATCTTTTAAATTTTCAAAAAAGAAACACACCTGATTTTTTTATCGTGTTTAATTTTATTAGGTTTTATCTGATGAATCAAAAAGAAATCAATATGATCATTTTGGAGATTTTAATACCTCAACAGGAAATTCAGGTTTTCAAGATTTTTATTCTACTGTAGATCCAGAAGAACTATTTCGAAAAATATTTGGAGATTTTGGATCTAAAAGTAGAGATTTTTCTGATTTTGAATTTGATGATTCATCTTTCCATTTTGGTTCAAATCATGAGGTATGCTGTGAATGAATTTATAAGATTTTTCTGTTTATTTTAATTATATTATTGATCTTTTTAGGCAATATTAAATGAAAATATATTTTGATTACTATTACAAAAACCATTAAATATAATGACCTGATACATATATTTTTGTATTTTAAATTCCATGTTAGCTAGGAAATTAAAATACTGTTTATTAAAGTATGGGATACTATCTACTTTTATCTATTTAAGTTTTATTTTTAACATGATCACTGCCAGTCCCTATTCACTTGCTGATACCAGAATGCCAAACAGATATGTTAAGCCTAATGGACATTTGAATAGATTTAAACGCTTATATTTATTTCAGTTTTTATGTAGTAATATTGATTTTTATTAATAATATTACTCAATATAATTATTTTTTATGTGATATAAATTAATTTTTTTATGCCAAAGATAATGGAAATATGGTTTCTATAAAAAAACTTTGTTTATGAAAGAAATTTTAATTTAATAATAAATAATTTAATAGTTTGTTTTATAATGAATATTTTTATATGCATATTTATTAAAAGTTCATTTTAATAAATATAAAAATAATAAATATAAAA
>AYEL01088024.1:0-44923 GCA_000484575.1 Olivierus martensii
TAAAAAACATTGACATTGATGGTTACGCTTCATTTAGCATATGAGATGTAATGTTTATTAATTCGGCTGTTTAGAATATTAATGAAATATGAAAACAATATAAAAAATTATAAAGTGTTGTTTTGCTCAATAACAATATAAAAATAATAATTCTTAGTTTTGTCAGATTTAAATATTTAACATTAAAAAGGATATACTTTTTTGTGATGATATTGCATATTTTGCGCCCCCTTTCCAATCGGAGATTGCTAAGGGGTTTTTGTGATATTTGAAGCATCAAATTTTGAAAAATTAATGTTTGCATTAAGGAAAAATTAAATATACGAAAATTAGTTCAGTATTGTCTTGAAGATATATATATATTATCATCACTGTGTTAAGATTCACTGATCATTTATCAAATTTTAATAAATGATGATATTTTAATTTTTCTGGACAAAGTTACTTTTGTGGCAGAATGTCATAGTTACACTGACTCTGTACTTTAATAAAACAATAACAAACATATAATGGAATAATATATTTAATAAGAATATTTTATTTTTCAGCATGCATTTCTTCTAGGCCAGGCCAGTGTGGACGAGCAGATGGTTACATCTTAGAAGGAAAGGAATTAGAATTTTATCTTCGAAAAATTAAAGCAAAGAAAGGAAAATGAGAATTTGAATGTAAACATTTATAATAATAAACTTGATATAAATGGAATTTGTGTTTATGGAATCATACGTTTAAAAACATACATTTTGGTTTTGTATATAGTTATACTACAATATTTTTGATTAAAAAATTAATATATAAAAAAATTTCTCGATTGTTAATGGAATCTATAGACAAGTGTTGTTTAGATTAATTTTGAATTTATTCAAATGAAAAATATATTGGATTACATTAAATGATAAGAACATTGATTAAAATCGTTTCAAACAATATACAGTCAAACCTCGGTTTACGAACTTAATTTGTTTCTGAAGGTCGTTCGTAAACCGAAAATATTTTCCTCATAGGAATTAATGTAAAATGGATTAATCCGTTCCTATATCCCAGATTGCTTATTTAAACTTTTACCACAATACGTGATGCACAAGTTCTTAACGCAAAATTGTTGAAAACTATTAAATCTATCACAAAAAAGTAAACACTAAGCAGATGAAATATAGAGTAAAGCTTAATTTAGTTTTACCGTACCCCTGGAGGAGAGTTGACGCGTAAGTGGAAGATGAAGAAAAATGTTCTTGTTTGGAAGGGGATTCTTTTTTTTTTTTCTTCGGCACCATTCGACTCTGCTTCAGACCCACTGGCCCCCTCTCTCACTAAAAAGTTGTTCTCTGTGATTTGTTTTTTCTACGTTTTAAAATATTTCTAAAGTGATACATGGCATTATCATTGAAAATTTTTGTTGACGGCTCACGTGTTCGTAACTCGAGATATAGTACGTCATCCGAGACTCATTATGTTCGGAAAATTTCGTAAACTGAGGTCTGTACATTGTACAGTATCCTGATAGATAAGAAAATTCAGAAACTAAATGCCTCGTTTTAAATGTAAATTTTCAATGGTTAATGCTTGCAATAATATCGGATAAAAGAAATAACAATATATATAATTGACGATAATGCATGCAGGTTATGCAGTCCCCTATGCACAATTAGAATATATATTTTTCTATATGACAGTATATAGAATGGATTGGCCGCGTGGAAATGCTTTGTCTTTGAGAGCCCGGATACGATTCTCAGAACTCTCTTGGAAAATTTATCATGGGGACCAGCCCGTCCATAATCCAACTGATCATCCCTCTAGGGGTGTCAGACCTGTAGAACAGTGGTTCTCAAACTTTTTAGGATTTCTCGCGTGACTGTCTACAATTTTTTTATATTGCTCTCAAGGACCCTTAAAAATAAACTACAATTAACATATAGGCTACTGTTATCAAAACATTTTTTGACAAACATTCAGAAAATGGTAAATCTTAGTCAAACAGCTCAATCATAAGAAAAATGGAGAAAGTTTTTTATACACAATTCTCCCGCAGTGGACAACTATTCAGGATATTTAACAGTGGTTCTCTAAACTGGGGACCGCGGACCACAGTTTGAGAACCACTGCTGTAGAAAGACCTGTTTCGCTCCTCAAATATTGACAAACCGGATTGGCCGCGTGGAAACGCTTCGGCTTTCCACTCTGGAGGACACGGGTTCGAGTCTCGGGTCCCACACCTTTCAGTATTTTGTGATTGCATTATATATCATTGATGTCACTATGATGTGGCAATTATTATCACAAATATGTACCAGCATATGTCATGATAGAATTATTGTTGTGAAAATAAATTTTCAGGAAATACTGGACACTTTGCTATTCTTTTTAATAATTTATTTTTGATTTTATTGTATTTAATGTAAATTTGAATGTAAAGATGAGAATAAATTCACTAAATTAAAAAGCACTATGAAATAGAAAATATTAATTTTCATTGAGATAGATTTTTAAATTAAATTTTTTTTCTTTTAAATAAAAGGAAAATTTACCTTATAAATATATTATTTAAATAAACTATAAATCATAATAGAGTAAAACTAATAATAATACATTGCATATAATTTAGTAATTCTTTGTGAAAATTTGTTGGCTGGATGACTGCATGGTAAAGCAGTTTGTTTAACACTTTGAAGGATCCAGGTTCAATTCTGATCCCACACCTCTAGTTTTCAGGAGTTTGATCCTGGCCTTTGAATTCCATCCTCCAATCTTCTGGTTGATCCCATCATAGGTATTAGCCAGCCTTTGATGGGATCTAAAAAGTCTGTTGCTAATATATATATCTTATATGATTTGACATAATTCAAATCAACTAATGGAATAATAATAATAAATTTATAACAGGTGTAATAATTGTTGTAAGATTTAACAATATCTACATTAAATATTTGATACAGTATTCATACACCTAATACAGCATATTCCTATTTATTATAGATTCTTTTCATGCTTTAAATATTTCTAATCAAAACAAAGCCAAAATTCCATATAAACATGGATCTGAAAATATTTTCTTTTTGAAATTACATGAGATGTAAAAGCATAGATCATATCTGCAACTCCCATGGTGTTAATATTAATTGCAATGAAATATCCCATTTTTGTTTGTTCAGTTATTCTTCCAATGATGATGGGCTATTTCCAGTCATTCATAGACTGTCCAAGTAGTTTCCTTAGTATTATGATTAACATACAGTTCATTCTGTTACAGTTGATTGCAAACTATAATTTATTACAGATATCATGAGACTATTATACCTAATAAATTATATACATTTATACCCTATGTTTTTTTGAAAAGGAAACATTTCAGAATCCATGGAGAACCGACGAATATCGAACCACAGCCTTAGTTACTAAATAATCGAGCTAATTTTGGTCCCATTTTGAGAGGCGCGCATCCATGAAAGAGCGGGGTGACTGTAGAGGCTGGCTGGCCCCAGATTTTCGATTTTTTAAGAGGTGATACCCTGAATTCGAACCAGAATTCTCTGAGTGAAAATCCCAAATGTTTTAACAATCATGAGTTTCGTAATTTTACCTAATCCTTGGTGCGAGCTGTGAGAGAACCGACGAATATCGAACCACAGCCTTAGTTACTAAATGATCGAGCTAATTTTGGTCCCATTTTGAGAGGCGCGCATCCATGAAAGAGTGGGGTGACTGTAGTGAATTGACGGCTGGCCCCAGATTTTCGATTTTCTAAGATGTGATACCCTGAATTCGAACCAGAATTCTCTGAGTGAAAATCCCAAATGTTTTAACAATCCGACTGACTTGTTTAAACTTTTAAAATCACGTATTGTATTATCTTCTAATATATATCAGCAGTGGCATTAAATTTTCAGATTTTTGATCAATGATCTAAATACGTACTGTATAGACTGCTCATTTCTAGCAATAAGCGATGCCACCCCACTAGCAACGTCGTAAAATGACAATATAGCAAATTGACTTTGTTATGGTGGCCAGTTATATCCCATTTACGTTAGTAAGAATGATGACTACATCCAAATAATTGATAAAAAGGGGTAATACCCGAATATGCACTATTATACCACCTAATCCCACCACTTTATTCGGCCGTATTGGCGGCGTGGAAACACTTCGGCTTTCCACTTTGGAATCAGATTCGAGTCTCTGGTCCCACCCCTTGAAAATATTTATCATGGGGTCCGGCCCGGCCCGTCGATCCCCCTTCACAATCCGGCTTACCCTCCCACAAGGGTGGGCAGCCTGCGAAAGGGCTTGTTTCGCCTCGCCACATAGTATTCTTCCAGAATGGAGTGTGGCGTCATCGGTTAACATAAAACCTACCACTTTAGTGGCTTCAGAATTGGCCAGATGGCCGCGTGGTAAAGCTGTGACTTTCCATCCTGGAGGACCGGGTTTAAATCCAGGTCCCATACCTCCAGTTTTCAGGAGAGGTCCGGACCCAGTCCGTTATACTCCATCCGGTTGACTCCATAATGGGTGTTGGCCAACCGTGTGATGGGTTCTATAAATGGCCTCCGTCAGATGCAGAATATCCCTTGTGCGATATGGCGGCTTAACTAACTAACTCACCATTTCAGTGGCTAGTATTGAGCAGTCTATCCATTCATTCACGGTGTTTTCATTCTGTAATAATTAACATAATCAATTGATAATATAGATAAATTCTCTGTCAGCGGCTTAACTAACTAACTCACTATTTCAGTGGCTAGTATTGAGCAGTCTATCCATTCATTCATGGTGTTTTCATTCTGTAATAATTAACATAATCAATTGATAATATAGATAAATTCTCTGTTACGAGTGTTTAAAATTCGTGAAGTACAAGCTTTTTTATATTGAAAAAAATACCAAATTAACATAATATAAATAATTTTTAATTTTTGAAGTTTTCTTTAAGTGAAATTGTGTTTAATTTCATATGGGATTTTTCATCAATTCAAAAGTATAGAACAACATCACAGTATTGTTTATTCCATTTTCTCCTCTTGCTTTTTGATTTCATGGTATAATATTTCTTTAATTCTTCATCGGTGATAAAGTCATCCCTGCCACGATCGACTGTTATGTGACTGCGTGAATTAACTTCACGTTCAAGAATTTTAATCCATATCCGTGATGTAGAATTTTGTTGCAGAAATACAGGCTCTGGTATAAAAGTATGTCCATATCGATCACAGTACAGAATTTCAAAATTAAAAGAATTCTCTTCTGATACCGTATACCCTTCGAGTTGCACTTTTATGTCCGTTTTATTTTGATGCTTTATTGGAAGTTTTATGGACGTTAAGAAGCAATCGTAGTCCACCTTTATCTCACACATGAAAATATTCTCTGAACTAAATAGAATATCTTTTTCATAATCCAAATTGCGTCGACATTTGTAATGGAATAATGTTAAATAATTAATTGTTAATCTGTCGGTAGTGCTTGTGCAGATGGTTTCTGGAACATTATCTTCACTTCTGGGCTGAGAATGAGATCGAATTGCACGAATTTCTTCGTCAGTTAATAATTTTAAAGAAACTACCTTATCTTCTAATTCTTTTTCTGTCATTTTATGAAATCTGATCATTGGAAGGTATGGTATCATAACTTGACGAAAACATTGACGTAAATTTTCGTTATCCATTACTCGAACAGGATCAATTTCCACTTGTATAGAAAAATTTACTAGATTCCATCTAAAAACTGCTAGGAAAAGTTTTGCTTCCGGTAAAGTTTCATATTTTGGTCGAGAGAGTAAAGTCAAAATCGTTTTAGAAGTGCACTGTATGAAATTATCTAATTCAAAGATTTCTTCCCACTTCCAGTCAAATATTCTCCAGTAACAAAATTGTATTAGTCTTTCATGCTCTTGGCAAGCAAAATCGTGGACGATGCAAACGTTTTCAGCTGTGAGGTTTTTAATAATAAATTCCCGGCACAACTTTTTCAAACCTTGAATTTCGTATCTTTTGCCTAAGAAATAAATGGCGATTGCGTTCTCAATTGAAATTAACATCGGATCGTCTCTTTCAATAAACCTGAATAGACAGTGAGAGAAAGTATATTTAAACATATTTGGAAAAAATATATTAATTGTAGTGATCATTTTAAATTAGAAAAGGATGAATATTGTCCTCGCAATAGCTTACAAGTTAAGCCGCCATATCTACAGTACTTTATCTGGCAGTGGTCCATGGATTAGCCAACATCCATGGTGGGATCAACCAAAAGTTTGAAAGACGAGGTTCAATGTGATCGTACTGGATCTCTCCTGAAACAATGGATGTGTGGACCCAGAACGGGATTCATTCTGGGTCCACACATTCAGTTTTCAGAAGTATGAAACGTCACTATGGCCGCTGCCATATTGACGTTTCACACAGTGTGAAACGTCAATATGGCAATTGTGGAAAGGGTATTTTCCCGAAAAGTAGAAGTGGAAAGTACTAATGTGATGCTTAAGATTAACCAACCTGGTAAGCTATAGCCTTATCATGCGGCCATCTATCGATCTCATCAGTTTTCGATGCAACCACATTCTACAGTTCATCATTGGATTGCTGACAACCGCCATGGAATACATCGAAATGGTGAAAATGAGATTCGACAGGATGTTGGATTCTTCCTGAAAAATTGGAGATTTGAGATCCGTGATCGATTCCAAATTCCCCACTTTCAGTTTTTCGGAAAGAATCTATATCCGACGACCATCCCATTTTACACCATTTGGATTTAGGCATTCTTATGAGAATCCAGTGGTGAGTTTTAGCATAACCAATTAAAATAGTTCATCAGATCGATTCCGCTTTTATAAGTTACAAGCACAACTTAAAACCTCGCCAAATCAGCAGTATTTTAAATTTTACATCAATTCTATCTTGGACAAAATAATTATTAGTTATGATAAATCGTGCTAAAAACTTAAATGCAAACTTACTTCACTAATTGAGTGGCATGAGGAGCAGGAACATCATCCAAAACAATAACGTGATTATTTGAGTCTGATTGATCTATTTTCGAGTACATTAAAGTACTTTTGGAAAACAATTTTGATTTTGAAATTAGAAACTCTTCTCTATTCCGGCAACGTAGATAAACCCAATCAATTGAAGTACTCATTATAAATTATTCGTGGACAGTTTCGATACAAATATTGATCAGAATATGGTTTAAATATTGTAAAGTATGTCATTGTTTGATTACAAACGGCAGTTCAAAGTTTCTAAAATTTTGATAGAAAGGATTTTTAGTCATGGCATTACGAAAAGTCCCATGTTCTTTAAATAATTGAATATTATGATCTTTAAATATTTCGTGAGGATGTGTACTGATATCATCTTTAAGTCTTCTGTGCAAATGGATATTCGTATTATCTTTAAATACTCCGTGTGGATAAGTAGTTTTGTGAATTTTAAGTACTCCATGTGGATGGTTTCTTTTATTGTCTTTAAATAAATGTACATTAGGATCTTTAATTAATCCATGCGAATGAGTACTAATATGATCTTTTAATAAATGTATATTGTGATCTTTAGGTGCTCTATGTGAATGGAGAATGCTATGATCTTTTGATAGATGCATATTGGGATCTTTGCGTCCTCCAAGTGAATGGATGCTATCATGATCTTTTAATAGATTTATATTGTGATCTTTGCGTCCTCCGAGTGAATGGATGCTGCCATGATCTTTTAATAGATGGGTCTTTATTGCATATTAAAACTTTTCCATTCTTATAAAATTGTATCTGTAAGGATTTATATTAATTATCAAATCTTTTTTTTTTTGCTATTATTTACATCCCTTTCGAATCAGTAAGATTAATAAAGGGCGGGAACTATTCCAACCACGGGTTGTACTCACATCCGAGGAAGATAAAGGTGAGGATCGCCGGGTCAGACCCGAAACCCCGAAAAAGCTTTTCGTGAGATGCTGGATCCGGGTCTTCCTGTGTGGCATGCCAACACGTTACCACATCCGGCCGCCATTATAAAACATATACAGTACAGGCAATTTCCGCACTGATATATCGTCTCCATTGATCGTCCCATTCATTGCTGCCATTTTAATTTATTTTCTATACTGCTCATCCTTCTTGACTCACATATATGGTTCGTGGGACGGCCGGAGGGCCGAGTGATAACGCGTTGGCGTGCCACGCAAGAGGATCCGGGTCCGGCATCTCCTGAAAAGTTTTTTCGGGGTTCGGGCCCGGCTCGGAGATTCCGGTTCCCCTCCACGAGTGTGGGTGCAGCCCGTGGTTAGAACTGACCCTGACCCTTAGTAATCTCTCTGATTGGAAAAGGGCATAAAGAAAAGAAAAATATGGTTCGTGGAAATTCAATGCTATTTAAATCGATATTAAATATAAAATATAGTCAAATAATCATTAGTATAATTTTTAGTAAAAAAATTAAAAAAAAACTCATGTTTATATATTAGAAAAATCAAGATGGCTCAAAAAATTTATAAACTGTTTTATATACAATATTTTGCCACCAGAGTATGAAACATCAATATGGCTGCTGTGGAGAGGACGTTTTCTCGGGAAGTGGAAGTGGAAAGTACTAATGTGGTGCTTAAGATTAACCAATGCGAAGTAGGAGATGTAGGCTGTGTTGTTTGGGATGCCGGATTGGTGCTAGCTAAATACATAGATTATCTAAATATTAGAAACGGCAAAGGATATCCACTATTCCGAGGAAAAAATGTAATTGATCTTGGATCTGGAACTGGTTTAGTCGGATTAGTTGCTGCCTCTATGGGGTGAATAAAATATTTAAATATAGTTAAATAGTAATTTAAAACACTACTAACTGTGTTAAATTTCAGTGCTAATGTCGTCTTGACCGATCTTCCAGAATTAATTCCCCTTTTAGAGCTTAACATCGAGGAAAATAAACGTCAACTTCTGGGATCTGCCAAAGCTCAAGTGCTTGTATGGGGCGAACTCGATTCTAAATTTGTCCAGCCAGATTTACTATTAGTTGGAGATTGTATATATTATGAGAAAGTGAGTTTTTAAACTTGCCAAAATTAAAGAAATAATAAATGTATAAATCGAATAATTAACAAAATTAAAATAAGCATTTTCAGCTTGCCCATGTTCTGGAAAACAAAGTTATTGCACAAAAATTATGTACATCTCCGGCCAAAATGTTTGTCACTTTCAACTAGGCGCTGGAAACCGGAAATCGTGTTCTGGAAAACAAAGTTATTGCACAAAAAGTATGTACATTATATATTAAATTAGGATAAAATACATGGTAAAATATTACATTCCCTGTGACGATTATTGTTGTTTATATAGCAGGCCTTTTTAATGAATATATACCAAATCTTTGCTTTAAAGATTTGTGTTAGCCAATCTCTATGTCCTGGTCTAGTGGATGCATGTATGTACAGTCCCGTGCAAAAAGTTTGTCGGGTTCTGTGTAGGGGAGAAAGTGGCTGACTTACTATCGAGTACTACGTCAGGCACTAACGTCCGAAGATGCCGCGGAACGAAATGAACTCGATCGTTGTCTCTGTTAATAGGGGAGATAGGTTTAGAGTGAATGGGAAGAGACGTCACCATTTCATTGACACGACTAATCGGAGATTTACTATTTTCTCTGCTGCTGTATTTAATAGTCAAATAACTTACTTTGCAAAAATTACTTGTAATCAACAATGAAATATAAATATACAGTTTATTCATTAAGATGACATTTTAATATAACGATTTATAGATTATGCTGTTTGCATATTCTATAAATCGTTCTCTCACTAACTTGAAATATTTTTGATAGCTCGCTGACTGTCATTCCTGTTTGCCTATTTTGAATTATTAATTGTTTGGTGGCTAACGGTATATGGAGTGGTATTTCGAAATTTTGTTGATTTTTCTTACTATATGTTTCTTCCAATTCGCTTCGACAATCGTAATTTGTGAACCATATACCACAGCTGTTCGAAGAAGCAGACAATAATTTATATCAAGCATGCGCAAACGTATGCTCAATAGAAGTTATCGTCTGCTTCTTCGACTTGTTTAAAAGAAATGATATCAAGTTCAGTAAGGCACTTTTACCTGGCAAACTTTTAAGTGTTATCGTCTGCTTCGACTTGTTTAAAAGAAATGATATCAAGTTCCGTAAGGCACTTTTACCTGGCGAACTTTTAAGTTTGACTTTAAGGTAAGATTGAATAACTTATTATAGAGCCATATAACTTATTATATGGTGTTCGTACCATAAGTTTACAGCAACTGTTTATTATTGCTTAATATTTGTGGTCACTTGTCATGTTTTTCGGTATCTAAATTATGTTTTTATTATTCCATAATTAATAAATTTAGCTTTTAGCAATAAAAGATTAGTTTTATGCACCTGCTGTGTAGTGCTTCTAATATTAAATGATAATTAAATTAAATTAAATTAAATAATCATCATAATCCATCTTTATCATAAATTATTTGAAATAAACACAATATTTAAAGGATTAAAATTTCAATATTTTAAAGACATCTTCAGCTATACTTCTATCTTCAGCTATAGACATATTCAGCTATGCTCAATATTAATAAACCATAAAAAACGTTCAGCTCACAGAGCAGGCAATAACACACTCATGTTCATTAAAATAAACTTTAATTGATGAGGGCTGGATAAAGCCGAAAGTACTTCAATTAAAGTTTATTTTAATGAACATGAGTATGTTATTGCCTGCTCTGTCAGTTGAACGTTTTTTATGGTTCAATATTTTAAGTATTAAAAATGCTTTTGATATTTCAGCAGATCCTTATCAACTTTCTTATCAATTTCAAAAAAGGCAAAGATGTTCTTTTATGAAATTAGTTCATGAATGAAATTAATTGAAAAGAAACTTTAAAAAAAATAACTTGCTACATATTTTGGAATTTTTAATCATTATTTGCTACAGTTCTTAATTGGATAACAATTTATTTTAAATATTTTAAAATAACAATAAATATATAATTTATAGTTAGCCTTTCTGATTAAAACATTCGTTAAACATCTTAAATCTAATAAAATATTGATTGTAAATATATAATTTGCATTTTATATTACATATAATATACTAAACATATTTCTTAAAATATAAAAAATATGTGGCAAAGAAATGTATTATGTAACTACAAAAAATCTATATTAAAATAAAACACTACAATACAAGTAATAAAATATTTAAGACAAACAGCATAAACAAGATTTTACTAGTAAACATTTCTAGTTATATCATCCTCAGTTTGTCATTTATATAATGACAAACTGAGGATGATATTAGAATAAACTGAGGATGAATTATAATAATTATATTTTTATATAAAATATAATTATTATAATTACAAAAAACACTAAACACTATAAATAATAATACAAGATTCAACAAAACTTGTGCTCTTATTTATAATATTAATATAAATATAATTATAATATATAATATATTAAAAAAATTATTTATTTTTATATTTTAAAAAATTTATAATAAAAAAAATTATTTTTTTTATAATAATTTTCTCTTATTTATAATATTAATATTTATATATTTATAACATTTATATTTTTTTATTAAGAAAGACTGAGGATGATGACACTGTTGATATAACCAAAATATCATCTAGTAAAATCTTGTTTATAGTGTTTGTCTTAAGTGTTGTATTATTGTAGTGATATATTTTATATAAAGATAAAAAAATAATCAAACTGGCATGCTGTTAAGTTCAATCTTATTTTATGATATATTATCCTTCTAACTATCCACTGAACTGTTCATCAAATCAATTGTTACCACCTAATAACTTTTCTGTTTTAAATTGATATAAACATTCAAAATTATATTTAATTTGAATCATTTATATTTTTTAACTATGTATATTTATCCTTGATTACAAATGTGATATACACTAAATTGATTTGTTGAAAATATTATATTTTATAAATATTCATGTATGCTCAATGTCATCATCAGAGTTGGCATAGAGCTTTTTTGGGAAAAATTAAGACACTATGATAATATAAGGCAGATATTCTTTAGTTAAATAAGATGTAGTTTAAAAAGCACTAATAAGCAGTAGAGACACTCTTAAAAAACGAAACTTTTAACAGAATGAACGTTTTCAGCTCTTTCAAGCCATCATCAGGTTCATACATATACGTTTTCACATCTGTTCTAGAAGCTTCAATGGTTCTACAGAATTTGATTTAAATTTATAACTTAACCAACGACGATAAATGGGTTACAATGGTTACATAGCACATTGGTTCTTCTATAATATAGATAACGTGAAATTTTGTTAGTCTATCTATAATAAAATTATAAATAATAAACATAAAAATGTTCTTGTATTACAATAATTAAAATTTTTATAATTAACTACCTATTTTTAATCTGTTAAGTAAAGTATAATGCTAAAATGTTTTACTTGATATATTATTATCAATAAAATTACTGAGTAAACAAAAATATGCATAGTAATTAATAATAAATAATGATAAAAATGTACTTTGTAAATAAATATTTTTATAAGTTTATGTATTCTTGAATAAAAATGTTCTATCATCATCTAAACATCGTAATTGCATACTCCCACGCTTTAGGTATACTAGTCACTTTTGCATTCAATAAACACTCTCCTCTTTGTCTTCTTGCTATTTCCAATGCTTCTGTTATATATATATGCTCTTTTCTACTTACCTGTCTCGTCACCTTAGCTTTATCCAAGTCTGTCTCTGTGTCATTTTCATACGCATCCATTGCTAATGCTGTACTTAAGTTCCCTTTCCGGATGTCTGTTCTGTGGTCGGATAGTCTTTGTTCTAATGTTCGGGAGGAGATTCCTTGTTGGTTAAGTTATAAATTTAAATTGAATTCTGTAGAACCGTTGAAGCTTCTAGAACAGATGTGAAAACGTATATGCATGAACCTGATGATGGCTTGGAAGAGCTGAAAACGTTTGTTCAGTAAAAATTTCGTTTTTAAGAGTGTCTCTACTGCTTATTAGTGCTTTTTAACATATATATTTATAAGAGTTAGGCAGTTGTTATTAAGTAAGTTAAATAAGATATAGATCTCATCCTTGCATCCTAAAATTAAAATATTATTTAACAAAATTTAGAAATCTTGAATATATTTTTTGAAATTTATATTCTTAGTTAGTTTATATACCTATATCATTTAATAATTAAATTTTTTTTTACAGATTACTTACCTTTCTTTACTGTTAGTGTGACTACATCATTAGATAACCTGAGGCACTTTAAGACTAAAATAAAAATATTAAATGAAGCAACTACAAGTAACATATCTAGATATTAAAATACAATTTATTAGATTTATTATATTAATCCTTTAAAATAACAGCAGTTCTTGTATTCTATTGTAAAATGCTGATGATAATTATACGATAACCGAAAACGTTCAATAAGAGAGTTTTTGTGTTGATATTCAACTGCTTCCTAGTGCTGTTATTTTAAAGGATTAATGTAAAAAAGCAGTTAGTTAAATATTTATTTATAGATTTATTATAATAATTATAAAAATTTTAATTATTGTAAACTACCTATTTTTAATCTGTTAAGTAAAGTATAATGCTAAAATGTTTTACTTGATATATTATTATCAATAAAATTACTGAGTAAACAAAAATATGCATAGTAATTAATAATAAATAATGATAAAAATGTACTTTGTAAATAAATATTTTTATAAGTTTATGTATTCTTGAATAAAAATGTTCTATCATCATCTAAACATCGTAATTGCATACTCCCACGCTTTAGGTATACTAGTCACTTTTGCATTCAATAAACACTCTCCTCTTTGTCTTCTTGCTATTTCCAATGCTTCTGTTATATACATATGCTCTTTTCTACTTACCTGTCTCGCCACCTTAGCTTTATCCAAGTCTGTCTCTGTGTCATTTTCATACGCATCTATTGCTAATGCTGTACTTAAGTTCCCTTTCCGGATGTCTGTTCTGTGGTCGGATAGTCTTTGTTCTAATGTTCGGGAGGAGATTCCTTGTTGGTTAAGTTATAAATTTAAATTGAATTCTGTAGAACCGTTGAAGCTTCTAGAACAGATGTGAAAACGTATATGCATGAACCTGATGATGGCTTGGAAGAGCTGAAAACGTTTGTTCAGTAAAAATTTCGTTTTTAAGAGTGTCTCTACTGCTTATTAGTGCTTTTTAACATATATATTTATAAGAGTTAGGCAGTTGTTATTAAGTAAGTTAAATAAGATATAGATCTCATCCTTGCATCCTAAAATTAAAATATTATTTAACAAAATTTAGAAATCTTGAATATATTTTTTGAAATTTATATTCTTAGTTAGTTTATATACCTATATCATTTAATAATTAAATTTTTTTTTACAGATTACTTACCTTTCTTTACTGTTAGTGTGACTACATCATTAGATAACCTGAGGCACTTTAAGACTAAAATAAAAATATTAAATGAAGCAACTACAAGTAACATATCTAGATATTAAAATACAATTTATTAGATTTATTATATTAATCCTTTAAAATAACAGCAGTTCTTGTATTCTATTGTAAAATGCTGATGATAATTATACGATAACCGAAAACATTCAATAAAAGAGTTTTTGTGTTGATATTCAACTGCTTCCTAGTGCTGTTATTTTAAAGGATTAATGTAAAAAAGCAGTTAGTTAAATATTTATTTATAGATTTATTATAATAATTATAAAAATTTTAATTATTGTAAACTACCTATTTTTAATCTGTTAAGTAAAGTATAATGCTAAAATGTTTTACTTGATATATTATTATCAATAAAATTACTGAGTAAACAAAAATATGCATAGTAATTAATAATAAATAATGATAAAAATGTACTTTGTAAATAAATATTTTTATAAATTTATGCAATACTTTCTCCATAATCTTGTTAAAAATACTGTTCCTAATACAGTGGACTCTTGATTTTATGAACTCATAGACTCCCAAAAATGCTCATAAAATCAAAAGTTCATAAATGGGAATGGCATTAAATAACATTAGAGAGTTTTTGGGACCAATTAAATAGTTCATAAATTAGAGGTTCATAAAAATGCAAGTCCACTATATATCATATGAAAATTTCAATATATTTCGAAAAGCAGCAAATCAATAAAGGTAATACTTTAGCCTTAAATAAATAATGCACTTATATTTTTAAATATCAAATGCCATCCAGTTTAAAATATATACTGGAGAAAGCAGAATGCAATGGAGAAAGCTCATCAAAAAACAACGACCCCATATAGAAATGGGAAGAAGCTTGTTGATGATGATTGACACAGCCAACCCGACTTATACAGATCTACATTTATGTAAGATTAATTTTAATTAAGGACCAGGCTTGAACCCTATCCCTCCTGAAAAACTGAAAGTGTGGATTCTGAATCCTCCAACATACTGCTTTACCACACGATTTATGCAATTATTTTTTAATATAACTATTTTTAATGTTACATCTTTGTAACCCACTAATAATGTATAATGTATGCTCCAACATACATATGATTTGATTTATGTAAAGTTTTGCAAAATGATCCACTTATATAAGTCAGGGACAGTTGTAATTTTCTTTTATTATCCATCTCTTATATAATTATTCTATTGGAATACAATAATAATCAAGCATTATATGTAGGTTCAAGAAATTATGGAAAAAAATCAAAATGTATTCTCTAATTTATTCTAATACAGTGCTTCTCAAACTTTTTTCATTCATGACTCCATTTTTCATTACGAGATTTTTCGCGACTTAACTTTACCTGAGAGCAGAATTTCGGCATTTTACTCTTAACGTTCAGTGATTTTGGGGAATTGTTGAAGCATAACAATAGAAAGAACATTATTTCCGTATAATAAACTTTATGTTATTAAAATCTTAACTATATAATATACACTTCTCTTTAAGTAAATGTTAAACTTAACTAATAAAATTATCAGCCTAACTTTACCTGAGAGCAGAATTTCGGCATTTTATTCTTAACGTTCAGTGATTTTGAGGAATTGTTGAAGCATAACAATAGAAAGAACATTATTTCCGTATAATAAACTTTATGTCATTGTTCCGGAATTTTCCGATTTTTTTATATTATTTATTAAATTTCGACGATGAGACAACAGAATTTATAACAGAATGCTGAAATTATCCCATTAATCGCAGACATACCCGACAAAACTTTCTGACGTAATACTGCCCATAATTATGTCATTTGTATTGAAGCCTGTTTCTATCGAGTGAGTTGAAAACTTAACTAGATTCAAATTCACCTGAATTTATAACAGAATGCTGAAATTATTCCATTAATCGCACACATACCCGACAAAACTTTCTGTCGTAATACTGCCCATAATTATGTCGTTTGTATTGAAGCCTGTTTCTATCGAGTGAGTTGAAAACTTAACTAGATTCAAATTCACCACGTAAGGATCATATGTAATGGAACCGTCAGGATTACAAATTCAATAATTTCCTCGCACAGTATGAAGAAAAATAATCTACTGATATTTTAAGATGAGATTTCAACCCGTATTCTAGTGTAAGGATCATATGTAACGGAACCGTCAGGATTACAAATTCAATAATTTCCTCACACAGTATGAAGAAAAATAATCTACTGATATTTTAAGATGAGATTTCAACCCGTATTCTAGGAAATGTTAATAAATTATATTCAATAGAATACCAAAGCGAAGCTGAAAAAAACATTGATATCTCCCAAGCAATAAGATGTTTAATTTTATACTAATTTTATTATTAAATCTTATCACATTAAATATTATTTTGTTTCACGTTAAATATTCACGTTAAATATTATTTTGTAAGTGAATGATAAATATATACATTGATATCTCCCAAACAATAAGATGTTTAATTTTATACTAATTTTATTATTAAATGTTATCACGTTAAATATTATTGTTTCACGTTAAATATTCACGTTAAATATTATTTTGTAAGTGAATGATAAATATATACAGTATAATGAAATTAATTATCAAATTATCAGCCTAACTTTACCTGATAGCAGAATTTCGGCACTTAGGCACATAACGTTCATTGATTTCATTCGGGGATGCCAGGTAATGATATTGCTGATCTTCTGACTGATAGTGATAGTCAAAATGACACTATTGCTACTCATCACATTACCTTCCAGTAAGCCTTTACTCTGGAAAAAAGTATTCAGATAAAAACATGGAAGATAAGCCTACATCCTTCACATAGCTGGTACTAGGCTCACAGCCCATAGGAATCCCTCCTAATTGATCTAAGAAGATAAGAATAGAATGCCTTTCCAGACTTAAAACTGGCCATTTAAAAAATATAAAATTCATCAATGGCAAGAAAAATTTTGAGATCTGCCCCAACTGATATTTTCAGCTGTGATCTTCCAGCTGAAAATTTATGACATCTCTTAATTAACATAATGATACCAATTAGGTTTTCTCTATAGAAGTCTGTTTCTATTGAGTGGGTTGAAATCTTAACTGGATTCAAATGAACTACAGATGGATCACACGTAAGTAATGTTTCGAAAGACAGAATAAATACTTTGATCGCACCATCTGAAAAATTTTCTGCCAATATGAACCCGTATTTTCCCTGTTCATTCGATTACATTCAACTTTCTACTCAAGCAAATCTCACAAAACATTGATGGCGGCTGAGAACAGAGGATATTTGATTACATAATAATTTTATTCTTAAAATTTTAAATTTATATTATATACAACTTGTTATTTAAATGTTAAACTTATCTAATCAAATAAATTATCAAATTATCAACTTTATTTACCTGATTGTTGAATACTCGCACATATACACGAAATATTTGGAGATTTTCTAGAGTTGTTATAACATAAGAATACAAAGAACATTATTTTGCTATAATAAAGTTTGTATTGTTGTTCCGAAATTTTACGGTTTTCTTTTAATAATATTTTACAGACAATGAGATGATGACAACGATGGACAATATAAACACATTGACACAGGTGAATTTCTACAATAGGACAAGTGAATCGGACAACGAATAACATAAGACGTCGAAACAAATGAATTTCTAAGAAGACGCTGAAATTATTTTATTAGAATTAAAAAATAAATAACTTGCATAAATACATATATTGATGTTTTCTATAATTTATTAACAACAAGAAATTATTGCAATTTTGAAATAACAATTTTATAGTAATATTTACTGCCAATAAATTAAGAAAAAAGTAAAAAAATTAATCAGGAGATTTAAAAAATTTCAAATAGCGCATCTAAAATAAAATATCGATAATTTAATATCAGTTCTTGTAGCTAATTATCCCCGGTTAATACACAATCCGGTAATCAAACGCCGGATAATCGAAGCCTCCTATATTTCAAAATTTATTTGTTGCATTAAACCCGTGCCTATAGTATGTTAGAGGAACTTTACTTATTTGGTTATTGATAGAGAAATGTTTTGAAACTAACTTTTAAGTGTAGGAGAAAACATCGAATTAATTCACTAATTAATAAGATTTCTGAATTTAATTTATCAGTAAAAGTCTCATCTTCAAAGAGTTAACTTTGAGGAAGTTTAGGGAATATTCTGTTTTAATTATAGATAGTTCTGTTGTTATAATTACATATAGATAAAATAAAGCAGAAAATATTTGTTGAAAGATTAATATTACGAACGACAATCCATTTATTTTACAACAATCATAAATTGTAAGATATCTAGAAATTAATTATGGAAAAACTTGAGAAAGTTGTTTTAAGGATTATTTACATACAACATGATAATGAGATATCGGCCTGATAGAGTTAACATAATATTATAACAAGATATATTCCAAATTACAAATAATGTTGTTTCAAAATGCAAAAAAATTATATAAAATATACGTTAAATAAAAAATCGAAAATATCACGAATTTACCCAGAAATAAGTTTAAATTTAAAGACGATATTTTTCTCAAAATAGGATGAACTACTTAAATCAAACGAAACAAGAAAAATGGAGAAAAGAGATAAAATATTTATAAGGGGGCACATGGATTTGAACCATGGACCTGTCAATCTACAGTCAAATACTCTACCACTGAGTTATACCCCCATTTCCCATAACCATCCATTTAGAGATGAATTTACGTTCAATGCAAATAATCAAATACCAAATAGATATTATAATATAGTAAAATCCTAATTGTCATTAACTATTGGTATAAATTATGAAAGATTTATTGATAACAACATTAAATATGAAGAGATCTCGAAAACGTATGTGAAAGCTGTCTAAAGTTAGTGTCTAATCTAAAGTTATTAATCTTTGAAGAGAGTAAAGGAATTTAGCACTTAAGCATACTTCAGTTCCAAAATTAATTATTTATTTGTGAAAAATAATTTATTTTGCCAAATTTCCTTTACAAATAATCGATTTCTCGCAAACATTCTTTTAACAATCAATTGACAATGTCAAGGATCAACAATTGCTCCTTCTTGATTGCTATATATTAGGAAAAAGGTTTTAGATTAATTTCTTCGATTACCTACGAACTTTGTCAATGTCGAGATAAGAATATGAATTTGTCTTTTATATTATTGTTTTCTGACTAACAAGAGAAGTAGGGAATTATATTATCCCGAATAATCTGAAAAATACCCAATAATTTGTAATTACTTTAATATAGTGCCATAAGTATTTTGTTTCTCTTGAATTCTGTTTCTGTGAGTGGGTTGAAATCTTGACTGTATTAAAATAAACCATAGAGGGATCATATACAGGGTGAGTTTTTTATCTTGAGACAACAAAATATCTTAATTGGAATACAGGGTGAGTTTTTTATCTTGAGACAACGAAATATCTTAATTGGAAGTGAGTTTTTTTATCTTGAGACAACGAAATATCTTAATTGGATCTCATATTTCGGAAAAAGTTGTAGACAAAAGTTCAAGGTTTCAAAGGGGCAATCAATCGATGACCTTGAATGTGACCTTAACCTTGACCTTTAACGTCATTTGAAGGTCAAGTCGGTTTTTTTAAAGGGAAGACATACTTTTCCTTCAATGTAATTTGAGGGTCAAGTCAGTTTTTTTAAATGGGAAGACCTACTTTTGACTCCGGCAGGAAAGAGTGGAAAATTTCACAATTGGATATACCCTTAACCTAAAGGTTTAGATCAAAGGTCAAGGTTATTTTCAGGTCAAAAGATTTTACCAACGGAAACAATAATTTTAATCACATTTTTTAATGACCTTATTACTTTGATCTTTAAAAGCATTCACTAGTTTTAGTATTACACAGGAGTAACAACATGGATGTAGTTGTTTTCTGTTCCCTTTGGGGTGCTTGATTTCAATGAATCCCCTCACCTCTCACGGTTGTTTTCGATGCATCACTTTAATTCTCTCCATAGCTTCAGGTATTGGTTTTGGTGAAAATATTGGTTTTCGGGAAAATGTTTCCCCAAAACTAATACCTCAAGCAATGGTGAGAAGTAAAGTGATGCACCAAAAGCAAACACCCTGATAGTGAGAGGTGAGGGGATTCATTGAAATCATACACCCCAAAGGGAACAGAAAACTACTACGTCAATGTTGTTACTCCTAGGTAGTGCTAAAAGTAGTGAATGCTTTTAAAGATCAAAGTAATAAGGTCATTAAAAAATGTGATAAAAATTATGGTTTCCCGTTGGTAAAATCTTTTGACCTGAAAATAACCTTGACCTTTGACCTAAACTTTAAGGTCAAGGGTATATCCAATTGTTAAATTTTCTGCTCTTTCCATTGCAGGGGTCAAAAGTATGTCTTCCCATTTAAAAAACCGACTTGTCCTTCAAATGACGTTAAAGGTCAAGGTCACATTCAAGGTTATCAGTTGATTGCCCCTTCGAAACCCTACAACTTTTTTCTACAACTTTTTCCAAAATAATGAGATCCAATTATGATATTTTGTTGTCTCAAGATAAAAAACTCACCCTGTATAATAAAAGAGAAAGAAAGCCAGAATTATTAATTTCATAATACAATGAGAACAAAAATAGTCTTCTGATGATTTAGGATGGGATTTGAAACAGTATGTTGCTCTGGTCTTAGATACTGATAACAAAAAAAAACGTTGAACTGTCTACTGAAGTCAAAATTCATAAAAGAATTATGGTGTACAAGAAAATAGGATATTTGGTTTTATAAAAATTTGGTTCTAAAATCCCAAAAAAAACGTTCAACTGTCTACTGAAGTCAAAATTCATAAATGAATTATGGTGTACAAGAAAATAGGATATTTGGTTTTATAAAAATTTGGTTCTAAAATCTTAATTTAATATTATGCACTTCTCTGTAAGTAAATGTTAAACTTACCTAATGAAATAAATTATCAAATTATTTGCCCAATTTTACCTGACAGCAGATTTTGTGTCATATAAATGAAACTTTTCACAAGTTTTTTAAATTTCTTAAATTATGACAATACAAAGAACATATTTAGCTTTAATAATATTTACATTGTTGATCAGAAAAATATTCAGTTTTTTATAATTTTTACAGAACGACATTGAGACAACTGTAACTATAAAAAATGATGAAATTTCCTGTTAAACATAGATATACCTGTTGGAAATTTCTGGTATAATTTTTTTAAAACTGCCATAATTATGTTGTTTTTTTGAAGTCTGTTTCTATGGAGTAGAGTGAAATTTTAACTGGATTCAAATCAATCCTATCGATGGATCATATGTTTTGGAATGGTCAAAAACACAAATTGAATAATTTCCTCGCACAGTCTGAAGAAAAATAGCCTATCAATATTTTAAGACTAGATTTCAACCAATATTTTTCCTATTTATTGAAATTAATAATAAATTACATTCCATAGAATAGCCAAATGAAGTTCAAACACCATTGATGGTGCCCAAAAGGAGATGATATATCATCTTATACTAATTTTATTCTTAAAATCTTAACTTTACATTTTAGAATACTCAGTAAGTAAATATTAAACATATCTAAAAAAACAAATTATGAAATTATGAAATTATCAGTCTAATTTTACCTGATAGCAGAAACTCAGCATATATACAGATAACGTTCAGGGATTTTCAAAAATTGCTGAAAAATAACAATAGAGAGAACATTATCTCGGTATAATAAAGTTTATATATTGTTGTCCCGAATTATTCATTTTTTTAAATAATTTTTTTACAGATCGATGATGAGAGAAGTGAATTTATACGAATATGATAAAATTATCCTATTAATCGCAGATATAATGATGGAAATTCCTGACATGACTTTTTTAAAATGAACCATGTGGAGATCATAGATAATTGAATATATATAAAGGGAGAATGAATATTTTCATCGCACATTCTGAATAAAAATAGTCTATCCCTATTTTAGAACGGGATTTCAAATATTGAATAGAATATTATCCGGTTCCTAGATACTGATCACATATTACATTCAACGATTTATTCAAGCCAAGTTCACAAAACATTATGACGGATAAACACACGGGATATTTTATTTTATATCAATATTAATGTTAAAATCTTAACTATATATATACACTTCTCTATAAGGAAATGGAAAACTTATATATAAAATAAATTATCAAATTATCAGCCTAATTTTACCTGAAAGCAGAATTTCGACATATATACACTTGAAACGTTCAGAGATATTTGAAAATTGTTAAAAGATAACAATACAAAGAACATTGTTTCGGTATAATAATATTTGTATTGCTTTTCATCAAAATAATCAGTTTTTTTTTAATTAATTTTTTATAGAATAACGGTAAGAGAACAGAATTTATACGATCATTATGAAATTATTCTATTACTTAATTATTTATTTAAGTAATTTATTTACCATTCCTCACCCTACATAAGAATACGGATGGCCCCTTCATAACAAAATATTAGAATATATATACAAGTTATTAAATGTTTTTCAAGCACGACTGAAAAGGAATTCGTCGTTTTTTCTAAGCGATATTTATGAACATAAATAAGTTCAGTTTTTCGGGTGTTAGCTTGAAGTACATTATAATAGATAATATCATATTTAAGAGGTCCATTTATATATTTAATAATAAGCTGATTGCTAATAATATTCCGGATGGTCGGAAAAATAAGATTGCTGTCATCTTTGGATATATTTATGCCACGATTATTCGCTATGATGTTTGTCACATTTTTGATAACCAGATTATAAAATGCTATTAATTTTTCAAGGTAACTAGATGGTGCAGAGGAATAAAGGATGATCCCATAAGATATCGTAGAGATGAACATTGCAGTAAACCATACAAAAAGGCATGACTATCAGATAAGTCTCTCAGAAAAGTTTTCGTAAAAGCAGATTTTTTATTGAATTTGGTTTATTAAGTATAGAATATGATGTTTATAGGTTAATGCATAATCCAAATTAATTCCTACATCTTTATGGAATTCCACAATGATAGGCATTATTTTCTGCAGATATATTAGCTGAGAAGTTCTGACATGGCTTCCTTAATTATGTCATTTCTATTAAAATCTGTCTGTTTCTATTGAAATCTGTGTCTGTTTCTATTGAAATCTGTGTCGTTTCTTTTGAAATCTAATCGTTTGACTAATTATGTCATTTCTCTTGAAATCTGTGTCTGTTCTGTTATTCTATTAAAATCTGTGTCTGTTTCTATTGAAATCTGTGTCGTTTCTTTTGAAATCTAATCGTTTGAAATGTTAACTGGATTCAAACGAACCACAGAGGAAGCATAGATAATAGAATGCTTAGAAAGTCAGAATGAATAATTTCATCTCACATTCTCTAGAGAAATAGTCTACTCGTGTTTTAGAATATGAATTAAAACAGTATACAAAACCGGTTCTTGCATACTGATAACAAATTACATCCAACCGTGTATTCAAGCGAAGTTCACAAAACATTATAGAACAAGAAGATAAAATATTTTATTATATATCAATTATAAATTTAAAATCTTAACTTTGTATTAAAAACTATTCGGTATGCAAGTAGAACACTTATGTAATAAAACAAATTATCAAATTATTAGCCTATTTTACCTGATAGCAAATTTTCGACACATATATACGAAACGTACAGATATTTTTTAGAATTGTTAAAACATAACAATCCAAAGAACATTATTTAGTTATTATAAAGCTTATATTGTTCCGAAATTTTCAGTTTTTTTACAATTTTTTACCTACTGAAAGTGAGACAAGTGAATTTCTACCAAGATGCCAAAATTATCCTATTAGCATTAATAAAGATATATATATATCCAAATATACTATAACACACATATATCAAAAACACATATATCCAAATATTCTATAATTTATTAGCAACAAGGAATTATTGCAATGCTTGAAAATAATTTTGAATGACTGAAGGACTGATGAATCTCTAATCCCGATTTCAAAGGAGTGGAATACTGTGACAAAGAAAGAAGAATTTTAACATTTTCAAACTGAGAAGACTTCTTTTCTTCAGGTATTCTCCAAAGGATCCACTTCTGAAATATCTTTTCTGCTGAATCCAGCTCCAATTGAACTTTTCTTCTAATCTTAATTGTTCGAATTCTGGCAACATGTAAATATTGTATATATTGTTTTTATTTTTGTTTTTCTCCAAAGCTGGGAGACTTTGTATTTTGAACTTTTTAGTTTACGCCCGCTGCGGGCGCCGGGGTCCTGTGAATGCATTGGTTGCCTAACACTCCATTTCCTCTAGCCGCATGCCACGCTCCTTTGGTAGGATTCTTCAAACTATTCTTACCTTTCCTATCTCCTTCTCACTTCTCACTTCCTTTTCAAGAGGTTAAGCTTTCTGTACAGCCCTCTATCTCTTTCGTTAAAAAAAATACTTGAAGTAATAATTCTATAGTAATTTTTACCGCCAATCATTTATAATAACATAAAATAAAATTAATCTGAAGATTTAAAAAATTTCAGATAGTACATCAAAGATAAAGCATAGATAATTAAATATCAGTTTCGAACTAGATGATTATCCCGGTTTTTAAGCAATCTGGTAATCCAAACCGGATTATCGAAGTCTGCTGTATTTCAAACTTTATAATACGCATTCGTTGCATAGATGCTTATAGCATGTCAGAGCAACCTTACTTATTGGGTCTTTATTCTTCTTTTTTTTGGTAAGCTTGGTGACTAAATTTTGATTGCCCCTTTCCACTCAAATAGAGTACTAAGGGAGCCATAATGGGCCAAAATTAAATGCGAAAAGTAGAAGAGGCAAAGAACCGTTCTAACTCAACCTACCTGATAATGTGTCCCTGTATAGAGGAGTAATAATAATCTGTTCTATGTTAGGTAAAAGCTTAGAACTATGCTAGTAGAAATTAAGTACTAACTTATTAGAATTTTAAAATTATGTTAGTAGAATGTTTAGAAAATATGTTAAGACAAAACTTATCTTAAGTTACTAAAAGACTTATAACTATGTTAATACCTAAAACTAACAATTTATTTATTTATTTATTTATTTATTATTATTATGTTTTTAATTAAATAAAATGTTAGTGTATTTATTTAGAAAATATGTTAAGACAAAACTTATCTTAAGTTAGTAAAAGACTTATTACAATGTTAATACCTAAAACTAACAATTTTTATTATTTATTTATTTATTTATTATTATTATGTTTTTAATTAAATAAAATGTTAGTGTATTAGTAACTTAGGACTAGACTTATACCTATAATCAACATACAACAGTCACTCAGCTTAAGAAATGATAGGACAGAAGGTCCTATAATAGGTAATACGTAATACCAACCAGACTTAACCTAAATATTCTGATAGCTCCACTCCCAAAAGAAAGAAAGTGTGATAATAGACATATCACTGACGCACTTCAGTCATCGGGAAAAACCAATGGAAGTACGTCATTGGAGAAAAACCAACAGCTGAAGTGCAACGGAGGAGGCAGTTTGCCTGGAAATAAGAATCCATAAACACAGACACATTCACCCTATGACTTTGGCATTATATCCGATGAAATTGGAAATCTGACACCAAATAAAGTGATCAGAAACAATAGAAACAGAGGTAAACAATTTAAACACAGACACATTCACTCTATGCCATTGGCATTATATCCGATGAAATTGGAAATCTGACACCAAATTGTTGGTAATACCAACCAGACTTAACCTAAATATTCTGATAGCTCCACTCCCACAAGAAAGAAAGTGTGATAGTAGACATATCACTGACGCACTTCAGTCATCGGGAAAAACCAATGGAAGTACGTCATTGGAGAAAAACCAACAGCTGAAGTGCACCGGAGGAGGCAGTTTGCCTGGAAATAAGAATCTATAAACACAGACACATTCACCCTATGACTTTGGCATTATATCCGATGAAATTGGAAATCTGACACCAAATAAAGTGATCAGAAACAATAGAAACAGAGGTAAACAATTGAAAACATGCTAAAATCAAAAGAAAACTACTAAAAAATAAAAAACTATTAGAAATAGTAATGAGAAACATCAGGAAACAGCTGGAAATACAAAGAAACAAAAGTACTAATGCAAATTAAATCGAATAGCTCAAGAAAACACCGCGGAAACAAACAACTAACCCTAGATAAGTCAAACCAATTGAAGAAACAGTGGAAACACCAATACTAAAAAATCAAAAACTATTAGAAATAGTAATGAGAAACACCAGGAAACAGCTAGAAATACAAAGAAACAAAAGTACTAATGCAAATTAAATCAAATAGCTCAAGAAAACACCGCGGAAACAAACAACTAACTCTAGATAAGTCAAACCAATTGAAGAAACAGTGTAAACACCATAAAAATTTGGAAAAGCTAAAGTCAATTTTAACTAATGAGGAAACAAAAGAAAGCAGAAAGGAAACAAAGTAATATCGAAAGAATAAACGAGAATGAAAGAAAATCCCAGAAATCGTGAATAATAATGACTCCACAAAAAGAAATGGAAACACCATAAAAATTTGGAAAAAGCTAAAGTCAATTTTAACTAATGAGGAAACAAAAGAAAGCAGAAAGGAAACAAAGTAATATCGAAAGAATAAACGAGAATGAAAGAAAATCCCAGAAATCGTGAATAATAATGACTCCACAAAAAGAAATGCAGAAACCTATTGAAAGAACTTCAACAAGATAAAAGCGAGAGATACCAATAACAGCCATCAAAGCTGTTAGGGAAACATCAAAACAAAGCTAAACAAGCCTGGCCGCAAAAAGAAATGCAGAAACCTATTGGAAGAACCTCAACAAGATAAAAGCGAGGGATACCAATAACAGCCATCAAAGCTGTTGGGGAAACATCAAAACAAAGCTAAACAAGCATTGGGGCTCTCCCTGGCCCGTCCCGCCCTCTCAGCTCACAGAACTGAGGAAGGAAACAAAGAATGATCCGAAGAGATACCCAGCCTGGCCCATCCCGCCCTCTCAGCTCACAGAACTGAGGAAGGAAACAAAGAATGATCCGAAGAGATACCCAGAAATGGTGAATGATATCAACAATTTCTGGGTATCCGCAAAAGAATCACAGAGATCCAACTGTAACACTACAATAAGAAAAAAGCCGAGAAACACCAACTACAGCTTGTTAAGGAAACATCAAACCAATCTTAACATATAAACACCAATAACAGTCCTTAAAACTGAAAGAATCAGGAAAACCAAACTTAACAGATAATTCACAGAGATCCAACTGTAACACTACAATAAGCAAAAAGCCGAGAAACACCAACTACAGCCCTCAAAACTGTTAAGGAAACATCAAACCAATCTTAACATAAAAACACCAATAACAGTCCTTAAAACTGAAAGAATCAGGAAAACTAAACTTAACAGATAATAATACCACAAACTGTAATAGAAAATCCCAATTGCTCAATGTATCCTATTGAAAGACCAATAAACAAAATGTGCGAACTGTAAAAGAAGGGTGGACATTATGGGCAATAAGAGGGTCTGAGAGTTGCAATAGGGGTTACTTATTGGGTCGTTGATAGAAAATGTTTTGAAACAAAGTGTAAGATCAAACATTGAATTTATTCATTAATTAATTAGATTTCTCTATGTAATTTTTTTCTGTATCAGTAAAAGTGTTATTTTCAAAGCATTAACCTTGAAAAAGATTTTGGAATATTTGCTATAAAGTATAGAAGAACAGAATATTTCGCAGTTCTGTTCTTTTTATTACACGCATCTGAAATAAAGCGGTAAATATTTGTTGAAAAATTAATATTACGAAGGACAAGCGATTTATTTTCCAACAATCATAAATGGTAAGATATCTTAGTAAAGCACTTAAGGAAAAAATTGAGAAAGTTGTTTTGAGGATTATTTATGTGTGACGTGATAACTTAAGATATCAGTCTGACAGAAGAGTAAACATAATATCATGTCAGCCGGATTGGCAGCGTGGAAATGCTTCTGCTTTCCACTCCGGAGGATTCGGGTCACACCCCTTGAAAATATTTATCATGGGGTCTAAGCTCGTCGATCCCCGTCTTCCACAATCCGGCTGACCCCTCCGCAGGGGTGGGTAGCCTGTGTCTTGTTTTCATATATTAGAAATAAAACTACTTAGGATGAAATCAGGTTTATTTAAAAATGAGTATGATTAACTTTCCCATTTTCTTGTTATACATTTTGGCTCAAACTACTAATTTATATATATCTTAAGCATCTGTTAACTTATCAGTAAATAACTATATACTGTCTGCAACTTTATTATAGATAAACTATATTTGCAAAGGTTATATTCTTTAAAAAGTATTATGAATATTGAAATGAAAACTTAGAAAAATTAGCATTTGATTCCCAGATTTCAAAATTTTCATTTTTTCTAAAATTTTGGATTCAAGTAATATATTTTGAACATTTATATTAATATTTATATAGAATATTGTTTTTGTCAAATAACATAAAAAGTATTATACTGTAATTAAAGTTTGAGTAATGAAAATATAGAATGCACAATTTATAACTGATTTATATGCAGCAGCATTAGCCAATATACTTTTTAATTTATTTAACATATCAGTTTTCTCAGTTACCAGATTATAAAATACTTTATCTTTTACAGATCATAAGCATATTAATATTGCTTTCACTTTAAATATTAAAGATAGCAATCAGGATTGTACTACAGCAATATTGTAAAATCAAACTATAATAATTAATAACTAGTGTCACAAAGCTGTCTGAAGAGAGAACTACAACATAAACAAAGCATACTATAGTTGTAGTAACAAAAAAAATTTATCTCCAGAATACAAGAACATTTTGCAGAAAAACAAAAAAATATCTTCATTTGACATTGAGATAGTTTAGAACTCTTAAAAGAACTTATTTTTTTAAATTTGTTTTTTATTTAACATAGTATTCTCTGTAACAACATAAGGAACTCTTTGCAGTTTTGTGCAGTAATTGAATAAAACTATGAAATCTAATATAAACTTCATATCCTTTATTCAGTTTCTATAGAATGCAGAAAAAAATCAAATAAAGGAATTAATTTTATTTGCTTTGCTGTATTTTATAAGGTTTATATCTTTTGTTGATTGAACAATTGATACTCAGATTTTAACTGAAACATTCCTGCATTCTGAAGATAATTAAAAAATTAGTAACATTGATAATTACTAGGATTCCCCAATTTACAAATAATTGGAACAATTATTTGTGAATTGGGGAATTTCTGTATTGAGTTTAAATACTGGGAGGTTTATTGTATTCATGTATGAAAATGGAATATAAAGTATTTATAAAATAATAAGAGAGAAAAATTTATGTAATATCAAGGAAAACAAAGTCGGTAAACTGTTATACCATCTTACCAACTATACCTCTTATTTTTTTCTAGGGAGAGACTGGATTCCAGTATTTTCAGTGATCAGTACCTGTACAGCAATAGGTTATGCAGTTTATGTGACTTTAAGACCTCCTAAGAATAGCAATATCATCAATAAAAGCTTTGATAAAAAATGTGAAAAAGTAGTGCATACATTTGATATTGAAGATATTGGTACTAAAAAATGTTTTTGCAGATGTTGGAGATCATCTAAGGTATGAATTATAATAAAATAATTATTATAATTTAAAAATATTAAAAAATCAGATAATTTATATTATTGTTCTCCCTCTAATTTTTCATCACATATATAGGAGAAATTTGTCATGTATAACATTTTAAATGATTCTGCACTCACTTGTTACAATAAAATTTTTTTCTTAACAGACTAAAATTGAATAAATGAATTTAGTTACATGATTGTTATTTTTATGGATTCTATATGAATGGAATGGAGTTAGCCTATATAGAGCTAATAAATAGTTTTCGATGTTACTATTTCAGTGCTTATACAGTGGACTCTCAATTTTACAAACTTGTATAGATTTCCAAAATTTCATAAAATCAAAAGTTCGTAAATGAGAATGACATTACAAAAACAAAAAAAAAAACAATTTACAGTCACTATTAATTGTTAGAAATTCCAAAAAATCACTAATCTTTGTTTGCTTCATGACAACAATTCAATAAATATATGAATATAGAGATAATGCTGGCAAGCATCTCAGAATTTTAATAAGAATGCTAAAAAAAATGACATCAAATAAGTTTAACTTCTTGAGTTTCCAAATTGAATTCATAAGAAAAGCATTTTGGAATTTTTTATATGATAAGTGAGCATCTTTTCACTTTGCTGTTTGGCAGAAAGGTTATCATATTTGGCACCAGATAAATTAATTTACAAAAAATCCTTTTTTATAAATTAATTGATGAAACTAATTTTCAATAAGATATTTTGCAGAACACTTAGACCATGCTTGTGGATCACTATGTGAAAATCAGTATTAAAGTATATAGTAATTAAATTACATAACAAAATACAAGTGAAAATTTATTATAAAACTAAATAATGTGTTATTTTTGGATCATACAAAATTTTTTCTTTATTTTAGATATCTAAACAAATATTTTATATAGCATTGTTAATAATAGGAAAATATTCATGTTACTTGAATTTATTATTTTACAATAAAAAAATCTATAAAATTTAGATATATAGGAAAATCTGTGCTAGGTGGCTACCTTTTGGTGGCTGAGATTGTGGTCACCATGCACAGGTTGGCCACTAAACATGGTTAGCTACAAATATCTTTATTAAACATCAAAGTTTAAAATACATAGTTTATGACACAATTTCACATTGTTAATTAAATCTAAAGAAGAAATCACTAATTAATGTCTGTTTTTGGGATTTTTTCACATTAGAATGCTCAGCTGATAGAAGATCTAGAGCCCATCTAGCATTTCTGATAAAAACACTATTTGCTGCCCACCTAGTAGATGTTGCACACAAGGTGGCAAAATTAAATACCACTGTAAAAACACGATTTGCTGCCCACCTAGTAGATGTTGCACACAAGGTGGCAAAATTAAATACCACTGGCCAAGGCCATTTTACAGAGTTTAAAAATCCTGCAATATACTTGCTGGATATTAAGGTGGCCACAAGCACAGATTTTCCTATAATATATTTTTAAACAGTTAGCTAACTTTATATTTTTTTTTTTTGAATTTAGTTTCCTTATTGTGATGGAAGTCACAACAAGCATAATGAAGAAACTGGAGATAATGTTGGTCCTCTCTTAATAAAACAGAAAGATGCCTAAAGATTAATAGTTTATCAATATTTTAAGAACAATAGATTTATGTAAAAATGATAAGAAATATTTTAAATAATTGTTAAAAAGATTAAATTATGTAATGAAGATGAAAGTACTGTATTGTTGCATTTATAATAAAAATAATAATATGTAATGTGTAAATATAGAACTTGGTACAGAATGTGTATTAATCTATTTTATATACAGCACACTAAAAAAAACAATGACAACATAACATCAAAACATATTTTCAGGCTATACATCTTGTTCATTTAACGGAATGTTTAAAACCATTTCAAAATAAGTCAGAAATAATGTTTATCATTTATGACAGTATTTCATTTTTATTTATACAGGATTGATCAAAATCACACACAAATTACAAAATAAGTAATTTTTTTATGTTAAAATTTTATTGTGATGTTCGACGAAGCTCATTTTTATCTGAAGTGAAAGCAACATTATTATGAGATCAGAGATGAAAAATGCCACGTGTTTCGTGGCATTTTTCATCTCTGATCTCATAATAATGCTCTAATTTGCAAATGCGAAACGCAATTTTAAAAAATGTAAATCTTAATAAATTAGCTTTTTATCATAATTTTAGGTTTTATTTGTTAAAAGTTACAAACAAAAATAATTCAGATGGTTTAGTTTTGTCGCTCTAGATTAATAGACAATATTTTACATGAAACGTATTGAATTTTATGTAAAATATTCCTCAACATTTTGGCTTTGTAAAAATTTAGGCATTATAAAATATCAAATATTTTTAATACAGTATTCCTAATATAATTAATTCGATAGGTATTAATTATAATCAGAATACCGTATTAATTTTGGATGTTTTCATAACTGTGGAGTGATATCATGTTGCGTTTCAAAATTCAACATGGGAAAATTTTTTAAATTACAGTAAAGTAATTTCAAACAATTGCTTAATTATTTGAATCAGTCAACCGAATGGCCGCGTGGTAAAGCATCACTTGCCACGTTGGAACAGCTGATTCTATATTTCCAGTATTTTAGGAGATCCAACACCCATGATATGGGCTTCCCAAATGACCATATCATGGGTATTGGCCAGCCTGTGATGGATTTTAAAATCTAAAGTGGTCGTCACAAATAGAATATTCCAGTCGGCCGGATTGGCCGCGTGGAAACGCTTCGGCTTTCCACTCTGGAGGACCCGGGCTAATTTTAAAAGTAGTTAGGCTTAAGTTCCAACTTACTTTATAAGCCGCGTGGAAACGCTTCGGCTTTCCATTCTGGAGGACCCGGGTTCGAAAAACGCTTCGGCTTTCCATTCTGGAGGACCCGGGTTCGAATCTCGGGTGGCCGCGTGGAAACGCTTCGGCTTTCCACTCTGGAGGGCCCGGGTTCGAATCTCGGATCCCGATTGGGTCCGGGCCCGGTCGTCGATCCCCGTCCTCCACAATCCGGCTGACCCCTCCGCAGGGGTGGGAAACCTGTCGAAGGGCTTGTTTCGCCCCGCCACTTAGTACTCTTACTGAGTCCTGTGGAAAGGCTTGTTTTAAGGCTCTAGATAGAGGGTATACTCATCGGCCGCCATTTTTGGTCAATAGTTGCTGTATTTATAATATACTGTAAGAATAAAATCCTTCCTATGAATCGCTCTATTTACATCATTCGGAAAGAAAACAATGGTACCTTTCTAGTATTGAGATAATTTCCTTTGCACATTGGCTCACAACATTTATATACCATGTTTTCTAACATTCGAAAGTGGCGGTTTCAAGTAATCTCAAGACAAGTATGCCTGCTTTGGATGACGTCAGTAGAAGCTGATAACGCAGCGCCCAGGCCTTGTCATCTAGGTAGTGTTCCGGGTTCAAATCGGGGTGCCACATTCCAGTTTCACACTGCCCTGGAGTTGGGTTCGAATCCGGGTCCTACACCTCCAGTTTCACACCACCCTAGAGGATTGGGTTCAAATCCGGGTCCCACATCTCCAGTTTTCAGGAGGAGTCCTGACCCAGCACGTTGAACCCCATCCTTCAACAATCTGGTGAGCACATCATGGATGTTGGCCAGCCTCTGATGGCCTCCATAAGTGGCTGCCGCCAAATATAGAATATCCCATGTGGATATGGTGGCTTAACCTTCCTAACCTGAACCTGAAACTGCAATTTTATAAAGCAAATCTTATAAATAATTGGAATTTTAATAACTTCCAAACCGGCCGGTTATAAACATATAAACAAACTCTAATCAGTTTATATCCCCGTATAAATTTGGCTCGGGGTAAATTTGCATATATTTAATTTCTTTTGATTTTATATGTCGAATTATTTAATAAATATTTTACAGTAAAAACAACCATGATGGAAAAATTATTCACATGCTCGATAAATGAAAATTTTATATAATTTTTAATATTGAATTTTTATGAAAAAAGCGGAATTTCGAAACAATACTACCAAAAACAATAAATTAGGAAAACAATTACGCCAGAATAATAATTATTTGGCGTAAAGGGACAAAATTGGGCCTAAATTTAATTCGTATATATCATTTTTGGTTCAAAGAACTCAGAAGACGGGAGGAATTTTATGGTGATGAGTATCTGCTCGCTAGTCAGATGTGATGTTTCGCACCCGACTGCCTCGCCAGATCCGCCCAGTATAGATCTGGCGAGGAGATGCGATATGTCGTTTCTAGTGAGCACGAGTTTTCCTTTAACTCGCGGGTAAATGAATCTCGCAGGAATGGATGGGTGGGCGGGTTCTTTTTTTTGTCAACAGATGACTCCACACTCCATTCAGATAGAATACTATGTGGCGGGGCGAAAGAAGCCCTTCCACAGGCTGCCCACCCCTGCGGAGAGGTCAGCCGGATTGTGGAGGACGGGGATCGACGAGCCGGGCCCGGACCCCATGATAAATATTTTCAAGCGATGGGACCCGGGATTCGAACCCGGGTCCTCCAGAGGGTGAACGTTGGAACTTCCACTCTCGAAATAAGCAATATTTTGTAAAAATATTATACTTACAAATCAATTAACGCAATCTACATTGATTTAAAATCAACCTTTTTTGATTTTATTTGTCTACAATTCATACTTCGACAATATTGAGTGGATTCTTTCTCAACGCGGATGATACCAGCCATTTTTATAGAAGGCGGCGGGAGATGTCACGTGATTAGAGATGATAGACATACACGTCACTTTTTGACGGAGAATTGTTGATCACGTGATTTAGAATACTTGCCTCCCGTTTCATAGACATTTTAAGTAAAGGAAAGAAAGGCTTGTTTCGCCCTGCACATAGTATTCTACCAGAATGGAGTGTGGTGTCATCTGTTGATAAAAAAACATGATATCATAACACGGTAAAATACAAACTTAGAAAAAAATGCATATTACAATAAAAACTCGAAATTTAACTAGTATTTCATACTTTTTAGAGAAAAGTCGATACTTTTCTCTAAAAAGAATGAAATATTTATCAGTTAAATCAAACGAAAAAAATCATGGAAAACATAGAAGGATTTGAACTATGGATCTCTCGCGCTGCAGTCAAATGCTCTACCATTGAACTATATCCCAACATTTTGTCATCTCTCTCTTACAGATGCATTTATCGTTCTTAGCAAATAACCAAATACATATTATCAAATATTAAAAAATTCTTTATTACTATCTGATTCTCGACTCCATTTAAATAAAAAACACATGTTATGACTGTTATGAACACATTGTTATGACCATAGTTAAATCCAAATTATCATTTTAACGACTCTTATAAATCCTAATATTATTTTAACAAAATATCGGAAACTGTATAAAATATATATTACAAAAAAAGCGAAATATAATGAATCTACATAAATATATTAGAAAAGCGATTACAGATTGTAAGAAATCGGAACTTCTCTTTAAAATATGGAAATACTTAAATCAAATGGAAGGAAAATTCGACAAAAGAGAAAAAAAATTAACGAAGGGGGCACACAGATTTGAACGTGGACCTCTCGATCTGCAGTCGAATGCTCTACCACTGAGCTATACCCCCACTTCGTGTCTCGTTTCTCTTATAGATGTATTTATCATTAAAAAGCATATAACCACATACTAAATAGATATTATAACAGTAAAATCCTAATTATAATTAACGACTCGTATAAATCCCGATATTTTTTCTCAGAATGTATTTTTAAACTGTATAAAATATTTTATAACAAGCAGTTCCAGAAAAAACTAAAATTGCCCACTTTCGGCAGATATCATTTATTTTTTATTAATTTAGATTTGTAATCCATTAGTTTTCAGGGTCCAATTTTAACACTAATTTTACATCATGTATGTCACTATGATTTCGATTCGAGGAGGTGATGACGTCATTGGGACTGCAGGAATTGTTACGTCATCCGTTATTACGTTTGATGGTGGAACCGCAGACTGTGTGAAGTCATTATAGTAGCTATTTAGATCACAGAGTGGAATGCACGCTCAATGTACCAGCTAAAACCTCCATATTACCCCAAAGAAGAAGAAGAAGCACGTTCAATGTTAGAAAAGCGATGACGTCGATTGATAGGTTCTGCTATGTATAAGTTGCCTATTTTCACAAACGTGCATTCAATTCTATAGTTAATTGTCTTGCCCACTTTCCGCAGATATCATTTATTTTTTATTAATTTAGATTTGGAATCCATTAGTTTTCAGGGTCCAACTTTAACGCTAATTTTACAGCATGTATGTCACTATGATTTCGATTCGAGGAGGTGATGACGTCATTGGGACTGCAGGAATTGTTACGTCATCCGTTATTACGTTTGATGGTGGAACCGCAGACTGTGACGTCATTATAGTAGCTATTTAGATCACAGAGTGGAATGCACGCTCAATGTACCAGCTAAAACCTCCATATTACCCCAAAGAAGAAGAAGAAGAAGCATGTTCAATGTTAGAAAAGCGATGACGTCGATTGATAGGCTCTGCTATGTATAAGTTGCCTATTTTCACAAACGTGCATTCAATTCTATAGTTAATTGTCCGTTCTCCATAATCTGACTGATTATTAAACAACACATGCCAGCCATGTTCTATGTGGGTGGGCAGCTTGTGGAAGGGCTTGTTTCGCCCAGTCACTTTGTATTCTATGTGACTGAAAAGTAGCGACATCTGATACGAAAAGAAAAATCCATACACTCAGTATCATTTCCGGTCACCTCCGAAAATTTATCCGGGAGATCCAAATGGTTATCAGTTCTCTTTCTCTACAGTCTAGTTGATTCCTCATCCCTCATAGGATAACAGCCAGTGACAGGTCTTATTTTTCCCTTCATATAGTAATCAACAATCAATAGAGTGGAAAGTGGCAGCATTTGTTAAAAAACTTACAAAGTCGGCTGTGTGGTACCGTGATAAAGTGATGCCTTACTACCTTAACAATCAGGGTTCAATTTCCAATTCCTATATTATGAAACATTTTCTGTAGGGAACCAGGTCCTGTTCTTTAAACTATATTCTTCATTTGACATTCCATCCCATCGTAGTTTTTGGAGATCGTTGTTAGCAATGGAATGTTCTACCTTTTAGTAATATCGTCGGCCGGATGGCCGCGTGGTAAAACTTTGGCTTATCACCATGGAGGATCCGGTTTCAAATCTGGATCCCACACCTTCAGTTTTTCAGGAAGGGTCCGGGCCTGGACCCCATCCTTCAAGCATCCGGTTGATCCTATCATGGGTGTTGGCCAGTCTGTGATGGGCTCTAGAAGTGGCTGCTGCTAGATACAGTATATCCCATAAGGATATGACTGCATAATATAACTAACCTAACTTTAGTAATATCTGGTTGAGTGTAACAACAACAGAGAGAAAAAGATTTTTATTTATCATGGACTACTGTATCTCTTTTGATATCAGTTGTCAAGTGAAAAAGGATCCAATTAGAGAGAAAAAGATTTTTACTTATCATGGACTACTGTATCTCTTTTGATATCAGTTGTCAAGTGAAAAAGGATCCAATTCTTTTGGTTGTTTTACATCACTTTTCAATATAAACGATGGGATAAAAGATTATTAACCAGTACAGTCTAATAATAGTTGAGGAAGGTTAGCGTTCAAAGGATCGAAATCAGATTCTTCTTAAAAGTATATTTTTTATATTATCCAGGGAATTCTACCCGGCTTCTCTAGTTTTTTATGTTTTGTCGATAGATAGCGCTACTTTTCATTCTAAAACACTACTAAATGACCGGGAGAATAAACCTTCCATAGGCTGCCCACTCTTGCAAAGGGGTCAGCCAGATTGTGGAGAATGGTGATTGATGTGCCGGGCTGGACCACATGATAATCATTTTCAAGCCATGGGACCCGCGATTCGAACCCGGGTCCTCCAGAATAGAAAAGAGTTTCTACATGGCCAATCCGGCCGACAGATTCTCTAGTTTAGGCTGACTAAGGATAGGGTTCAATGGCAGGGCTTACATTCCTCTTGAAAAAGTCGGGAAGTAATTCTGAAATTAAAGCTGACTCTTCACGTCTCCAGGAAGTAAGCCAACGCATTATTTCTCTACCATTCTGCCAACAGCTCTATGAAAGATTAAAAATATCAATGCTAAAATGGTGGTTTATCACCTTGGAGGACTGAATTCAATTCCAGATCTCAGATTTTTAATTTTTCAGGCATATTCCGGACTTAGCCCATTGAACCTAATTCTTTAACCTTCCGGGTCACTCCATCTTTAACTCAAATTAACTTAACTAACCCGAATCTGATTTTGGATCCCACTATTGGAAAAGTTATTCAGGAGTCTTGTCGACTCATCTATCATTGTCTTCTTACTTACTGTGTCCAGTAGAACCTAATAATTTGAGAATCTGAATTAGTCTTTGGTAGCACTGTCTTCTACTATCCAGCTGATATCTCCGCATAGGTGGGAAACGTAATGGAAACTGTTTTGCCCATTTACTCAGTATTCAACAGATCAGAGGGACGTTATCTGTTGACAAACATCCAAATGAAAAGCAAAACAAAGAAAAAATATTTACTGAATTATTATCTAGCTAAATTTATTAAGCTTATTTATTTTCTCCGCATAGGTGGGAAACGTAATGGAAACTGTTTTGCCCCTTTACTCAGTATTCAACAGAGCAGAGGGACGTTATCTGTTGACAAACATCCAAATGAAAAGCAATACAAAGAAAAAATATTTACTGAATTATTATCTAGCTAAATTTATTAAGCTTATTTATTTTTCATTTTTTAAAGTTACTTTTTATGTAAAATGACTTATTTGAAATACATTCTAAAATTTCTCAAATATTCAAATAAAAATAAACATAATAATTCAAATATATTTCTCGAAATTTAGGTTACACACATAAAATTTCCATTTATACTTGATAAACGTTAAAGTTTTCAGATTTGATATCATTCCCACGAATTTGAACTTGATAAAATGGTCTTCCCAATCCGGAGGTCGGAGTTATAAAGATATGAACTGGTTCTCTATCTCTATTAATATATCACTTTGTTATTTTAATTTAATCTATTTAATTTAAAATTTATTAGAGTTTTCTTACGAAGATAGATCCGATAATGAATTTCTATTTTGAAAAGTTACATCGTTGTCCATTGATATAGCTTTTTCATCTGACAATTTATCCAATACAGATATAGTCCAATGGTTCTTAATCCAATTTTTATAGTTTTTGTAATGATATCTGAAATCATAACCAAATCTGATTTTTAAATTATTTATATCAACAATTAAAGATAGGTTGATTATGCCGCCATATCGCACGAGGGATATAATCTTTCTGGCGGCGGCCATTTATAGAGCCCATCACAGGCTGGTCAACACCCATGATGGAGTCATCCGGATGGTTGAAGAATGGGATTCAACTGGCCGGGTCCCGGATTCCTCATGAAAAACTGGAAGTGTAAGACTCGGACTTGAACCCGGGTCCTCCAGATGGTAAGCCACAGCTTTACCACACGGCCATCCGGCTGTATATCAATAAATCTTAACCTGTAACCTCAGATTCCTGAAATCCTCAATTTGCAATAAAGAGCCACAACTATTTAATTTTGAGGTTAGAATCATAGTATACCAGATTCTCAAGTGTTTGCGGATTTATTTATGATTCACTACGATCCGCAGAAGTCACAAGGTTAAGAATTGCTTATTTATATTTATTGTTATTTTAAAAATAGAAATAACAATACCTGAAAGTGCTTGATATATACAGAATGTAAATAATGAATAATAAGATTGCTAATACTGAAGCACTTATAAGTGAGGAACCATTCTTTTTGATTCTATTAAATTGAATTGCTTGCTCTATAAATATAAATATACATAAGAAGAATAAAGGGATTAATAGAATGGAAGTTAATATATCTTTCATGATATTCTTAAATTGCTCTTGGTTTGCAGGACATCGGTACCAATCGTAAAATGTCTGGAATGTGAACTTGCAATGAGCTATTTACAAAGATTTATTTCATATTCGAATCATGTAAGAATATTTTCATACCTTCGATGTACGAATAATTGCATATTCTTCATTACATAATTCACACTTGTTTATGTTACGAGTTTCTAACCATTTTTGTAAACATGTCTTATGTATCAATCCAATAGATCCTAGAAAAAGTCCTAATATAAATGTAAAATGTAATGTCGAATAAAGAATTTTGCATTATTTATTCTTACCTTTGCATTGACAAATTGATAAAAGCTTTTCTCTTGCGTTGCCGCAGTAGCATATACGACATCTAGTTTCATCTGATCGGCTTATGCTGATTATTCCTGTAATAGAATCAGCTGTGGTATTTATTATATCATTTTGAATTCTATTGCTATCAGAAGTTTTCTCAGAATCTTTTGATTTCACGGAATTCTTTCTTTCGTCCATTATAACAATGTTTATTATAATTGAGAAACATAATAATGTCATTTTCGTTAATTTTATTTGATAAATATATACTTCTTTAATTAAAAAAACCAAAATAAGTAATATTATCTAGTAGAAAAATCAGAAATCTCAGAATGAAAAAAAAAGAAAATATATATTCTATAGTTTAATATCTTTTAAGAGTTATTACTTCTTTATATCATGAAAAATCTTATTTTCCATGAAATCTGTTATTTTCAATCGGATCTAATTCTTTCATCAATTGGAAATTAAACTTTGAATTCCTCACTTTATGTTCTCTTTATTTCTTTAACTTGAATATAAATATCAAATTAATAATATTTAACTAAAAAATTAGAACAACAGTAAGCGAATTGAATTTCAACTGAAATGATTCTTGCAATAAGGAACATAATGGATTCTGTGCAGTATTTTGTTTAAAATGATTGCCGTGTGTGAAATAATTTTCCTTTGGGTTGCATCTTCTCTTTAGAACATAATATTGAAGAATATATTTAATTTATGCTTATTATTGCTTATATATATAGGCAATAATAAGCATTATTGTTACATTATTATTATTGCGTTTTTCAAAGTCAGCACTCAAAAATACATTAGAAACAGTTGAAATATTGAAAAAAGTTTTTCCATTGCAGCCGCTAATATTACAGTAATCGCTAAAACCCTAACTACTTATTTTAGTGTTAGTGGCCTGTAATTTGAAATTTGGAGATTGGAAAATTTGAAAGATTGGAAAAAATTTAAAATGATAGTTTTCGATTGGATGACTACGGTGGAAGCATGTTGTGCCCCCACTCTGGAGGATCCAGATTCTGTTCCTAGGTCCACACTTTCATTCCAGCTGAATGGATGCGTAATAAAGTATTTTCTTATCATATTGAAGGACAGGATTCAATTCCAAATCTTACACCTCAAGTTTTTAGTAGGATCCGAGCACGATTCTTTGAATCATTCTTCATCTTTCCGGCTGACCCCATTATGAGTACAGTATTGGTCATTCTCTGATAGCTCTAAAAGTGATTGCCAGTTGTTATAAAATGTTTCAAGTATGATACGGCGCTTAACTGATACTGTATTACCCTAACCTAACTGTCATTTCTAAAACTTTAACAGAAGGTATCCTTTCTGTCAACAAATAACGGCACATACCATTCTAGAAGAATACTATTTGGCGGGGCGAAACAAGCCCTTCCATAGCTGCCCACCCCTGGGAGGGGTCAGCCGGATTGTGGAGGACGGGGATCGACCGGCCGGGGACGGACCCCATAATAAAGATTTTCAAGGGGTGAGACCTACGACTCGCCGGGATCTTCCAGAGTGGAAAACCGAAGCGTTTCCACGCGGCCAATCCAGCCCAGAAGGTATCCTGGCCAGTTTGTTGAAATTCATTCTCCATCTGATACTAACCCAGTCGGCTGGATAACAGTGGTGAAGTATGCTGTTTTTTTTTTGCATATTTTACGTCCTCTTTTCAATCAGGGAGATTACTAAGGGGATGGGGCCAGTTCCAACCTCGGGCTGCACCCACACCCGTGGAGGGAGCCGGATGGTGAAGGACGGATCTGGGTAGAAACACAGAATGCTTCAGTGCCCAGATTCTACACATCCAGATTTTTTCAGGATGTCTGAATCAAACCCATTGAACACCATCTTCCACATGATAACTGATTTTATCAGACATATGGGTGGCCCTCATTCCAACCCTGTCGCATACTATCTACAAAATGGAAAGCGGCATAAAATTGCACAAAGATAGGGCGGGCAGGATGGAGATAGAGAAAAGTGGATACTGAAGATAAGTGATAGAAGATATTAAATAGCGTGGTATTCCAGTGTCCATCATGGAATACCTCGCAGTTTAGTATCCTTTGGATGGAATGCGGCGTTAAATCACACAAGAAAAATTATAAGAAGACATCTGAAATTAAGATTTTTCTCTAGTAATAAAATTTTGAAAAGCAATTAGAAATTACAGTATAATAATTAAATTATTAGAATTTAAGTCAATTTTTGTTGTGGGAGTCTTCAACTTACGATAAACTGAAATTTTCTATTGTAATTCGAATGCTTATAACTCAGAACATCATTTTTCTAAGAACATCCTAGACGCAATACTATTATAAATAGAAGTTAGATCCCTTATTCAAAAAATCAGAATATTCAAAAATTAATAAAAAATATATAGTACTGTAATGTTGGATAAACACTATTTATTCTTTGTAACAAAGAAAACAATTGAAATATTAAAAAATCTTTTTTCAACATTTCAACAGTTTCTGATGTATTTTTGAGTGCTGAATTCGACATTAGTGTTTAGTCGACCGGATAGTCTTGATAGAAGCATGCTGTGCTTCAACTATCAAGTCTATCCAGGTCCTTTGTTATATAACTGAAATTTTTCCTAGCAGCCAATACACATGAAAAACTTTGAAAATTTATATTGATAGAAGTAGATTTATTTACACTGAAATATGCACTTAAGAACTTTAAGCGAATTTTTTCATGATATCCAATGTCACTGTAGATACAGTAAACCCATGCCGAGCGTGGATTAACTGAACGCGATTTTGCACATACGTGTTATCTTAATTATTTCCATTTAATTTGTCCAACGCTAGAATTTCATTCATACGCGATTACTGACGTGCGCATCTGGCAACGCTGCTTGACGCTACCCGCAAGCTGAGTAACCCAGGCCGAGTTGCGATCATTTCACTCACGTTAGCAGAGCTGTAATCAAGTATTTATCAATGTTTATCCTTTTCTCCTTTTGCATTTGCCGTGCGCGCAATGTACTAATGATTTAATTTCAGCGTTCGGCAAGAATTTATTGTATTTAAGGAAATATGTTTTTTTTTTTTTAACTGAAATCAAATATCTACTAGAACAAACATTTTAGACAAGACTAGCTTCCATTATTGGCAAACAGTCGATGATAGTCATGATAAATACAAATTATATCTTAAATAATTACTGCCATAAATAATTTTTGTATATCAGACGGTCGTAAGTTATGATCTGCTTTATTGTATATTTTATAGATGCATGAATACTTTAGATATCCATTGAGAAGCTAGAGAAATTATTATTAATTTTATTTTATACTGTATTATAGCCTTGCGTAGATAAAACATCAAGTACAATAATAAATATTAATTTTAGTATTCGAGAGAATAAACTGAGCAACTACCGAATACTATTTTTATGAGAATGGATGCCAAAATAATGGCATTTCATGTAAATCTATATCTACCAAACACTAAGATTGATTTTTGTGTTTTATTAGAAAATGCAACGAAATTAAGCAGAAAAATACAGATTATTGCATTTTTCCAGATGTCTAAAATCCAGTCTCATTTACTATACGCTGCTAATTACTACTGGATGGTTTCTTCAATGTTAGAAAAACGAAGCCATCTGTAACATTGGTTAGGCTGCCCAACAATATGGCGGATGCCAACGTAATTTCGACAATATATCAAATTGAACTTTGGTTTGGTGGCCAGACATATTCCATTTATATTAATAAGTGAGATGATCAGTTTGTAATAATTAATAAAAAGAGTGTATTACTTCAATATCGAATATTATACCACGTGAGTCCCCACTTCGTCTGCTACGCTTTTGCTGGAAATGGCCATTAGAGGGAGCCATTCAGATACTATACTGAAGGAATAAAATCAACTTTGTATAGAAAGTACAGTATTTGAATTTGAAAATTATAATGATGACTTGATTTTTAAATTTTTATTAAATATTATATTATGTTTAATAATTATGATTAATTAAAAATATAAATTATTGATTTATATTAATCATAAAATATCCTAAATAACTATAATATAGTTCTCAACGAATTTATAACATGAAATCAAAAATTTTTCGGAAACTGCTTCAAGATTACAGAAGGGAAGTATATATAGGAGCTACAAGTAGGAACCTTAAAGACCGCTTAAAAGAGCATAAGGAAGATCTACAGAGAGGCAATCTTACAACAGCGTTAGCACAAAGAGCTTTTGAAAAAGATATTAATATATGTTGGGAAGAGGCCAGAATAATAAGGTGCAAGACCCTAGGGATCTTTTTACTTCGGAAAAAATCGAAATTTTGAAGAGCAATAAAAATAAAGAAAATGTTGTTAATATACACCAGGCAGATGGAATCTCGAAAGCCTGGAGATATGCTATAAATAGCTGGTAATAGAATATTTATAGAATGCTACCTGCTAATTATGATGTTGTATTGTATTTTATTTTATTTTATGCTATAATATTTTATTTAT
>AYEL01088025.1:0-41682 GCA_000484575.1 Olivierus martensii
AGAGGGGGTTTGGGCACAGTATCAAGGGTGGTTTAGTCTGGTTTACGGACAGTTCTAAAACCACTACTGGTGTTGGGGCGGGGGTTTACTGCGACTCTGATGTTTTATTCCTTTTCCCTTGGGCAGTTCACCACTGTCTTTCAAGCAGAAATCTTTGCTATTTCTGCATGTGTTAATATTAATCTATAAGGATTATGTAGATAAACATATTTTTATCCTATCTGACAGTCAGGCTGCTCTTAAAGCTGGTCAAACATATTTTTATCCTATCTGACAGTCAGGCTGCTCTTAAAGCACTTGATTTATTTTTATCCTATCTGACAGTCAGGCTGCTCTTAAAGCACTTGATAAATTCCCATATTTTTTCCTATCTGACAGTCAGGCTGCTCTTAAAGCACTTGATAATTCCGTGTATGGGAATGCCGCCTTCTCATTGGAAAACTGGCCACCAAGAACAAAATGCTGCCTTCTCATTGGGAAACTGGCCACCAAGAACAGGGTACAACTGACCTTCTCATTGTGAAACTGGCCACCAAGAACTGGGTACAACTGGTTCGGGTACCGGGACACTATTGGGGGTAATGAGGTTGCTGATAAGCTTGCCAGGGAAGGGGCTTCGCGCCCCTTTTTTGGACCTGAGCCTGTCCTGGGCATTGGTTCGGATGTCTTTGGGCGGGTTGTCAGGGGCTGGTTGGCGGCTCAGCATCATGCTTTCTGGAGGTCTACCTCTGGTCTTAGGAAGGCTCTCATTTTGGGTTGCTGTGCTCAGCGAACTAGAGAGTTGCTTTCTCTGAACAAAAATGAAGTTAGGATTGTTACAGGGCTTCTTACAGGGCACAATTTCAAAAAATTCTAAGATGACATCTTCTCAGTGAAGATGTCATCTTAGAAGACATCTTCACTTGATTGGGCTTGTTGATAGCCCTATGTGTAGAAGATGTCAGTATGAGGAGGAAACTCCTCTTCACATTTTGTGTCAATGTGTAGCCCTTTTGTGGCTTAGGCATGATCTCGAGGATGTATTTTCCTGTTCCCGAGGATCTTGCTTCTGTCCCATTGAAGAATATACTTTCGTTTGTTCTTAAGACAGGCCTTCTTCTGGAATGATTTGATTGGGGGTGCACAATAGACCAATGTTGGTCACAGTGCTTGGGCTGAAACAGGCCCTTCCCTATTCTACTACTACTACTACTACTACTACTACTACTACTACTACTACTACCTATCTTGGGAAAACAAATCTTGATGATAATTTCATTTATCTGGTTCACATCAGTATTTGGTAATTTATTAGAAAATATTGATGATTATTAAGTATTTATATTATTTATTGGGAAACTTTATTGAAATATGAGAGTGTCTACATTATCCTTAACACAACTTCCTTCAACATATTTTTTTAGTAACAGCACAAATTTGTACAAAACACATCAAAAAATAATATTTCATTTTACATAAACGTAAAATAGGACAAAATATATTATGTATAGACCATTTTAATATTTAATAAACAATGCGTGTAGTTTACCAAATATATGTTTATCACTGTGGAAGAATTTGACTACATTAATCTCTTTAATTAATCACATAAAATTGTTATAATAAATATCAATCATAGACTGATGACTGCTGGTTGAGGACTTCTAATACAGAACATCAACTTATTTTAGAAATTGAAATATGATTTGTTTTTATAAATTTTGTGCTGTTAATAATTTAAATTAATTGTAATTGTAATAAAAGCCCAATTACAAGGCAAAGTTTGTTATTTTTTTTTTTGATTTACAATAAAATTTGAATAATTTTCTGTGTCTATATTTCCTTTGAAAAATAGAGCGAGAGAGAGAGAGAGAGAATTACTTGAATAAATCAAGAGCATATTAAAATCAAAGAAATAGCATTGTATTTATTAATTTAATAAAACAAAATATAAAATAATTAATAATAATCATCATAGCATAAAATTCTAATGAACACTAGTTGTTTTATATTAATTTTAATTTTATTAAACTTCTCTGCAAATAATTGCCTCAATAAAATATTTTACATAAATGATGCAGTTATTCACTTAAAAATTTTGTAAAATTTAAATTAATATAAAATAGCTATTCTTTATCAAAGTTTTATACCACAATATTAATTTTTTCATATTCTATTTTGATTAAAAATAGTATGTAATGTATTTAATTCTAACACTCCTTCAATCTACCAATTCAATTATGTAATTTTCTCTTTTAATCATGGACATGAAAAATTATTCCAATTTTATTGTAAATCTAGAATAAAAATACTGCAAAAGCCAAATTATAGGGCAAAGTTTATTTAAAATATTAACAGCATAAAAAGTAATAAGCATTCCAGATTTTAATTTCATCTTTTGATCACAATGGAACATTACTAATGAAAAGCAAAAAATATGCAATAAAAGTTTAATCATTATAAATAATATATTAACAAACAATGCCTTTAAACTTATTTTGATATCGATCTGGCATAATAGCCTTTGTTGAATTACAATAAGTTTATGAAAAAGGATGGCTGCTTCAACTATTGATGTACTTTTAAGTAAAGTTTAATAAATGTGAATTATTAATGTTAAAAGTTAAATAATAATTAAAATGGAAATAAATAGAAATGAAATGATGTATTGTTTTGTAAAATAATTGGGAAATATTTGATTCTTCATAAATTAGACTAAGAAATACATTGTCAACTTTTAGTCTGAAACTATCTAAGCTTTTTATAATGTAATTCCTATACTCAACATATTTCCAATTAACACAGAGCTTTTCTGATATCAATTAATAGGTTATAGTGGAGTGTAGCCAGGCAATTCTCAGTTTATGAGTTCCTGGTTCTGAGTTTTTTTCAAATATGAAGTATCAAAAAACTTGAAAATCTGATTACTAATTGCAAAAAATAAATGTTAGGCATTCATAAAATGGCATTTCAAACTATATGCAACAGAATACGACAGATTTTGTAACAAAACTCTGTCACCTGTTACAAAATCATAAAAAATCAAAATGCTGAGCAAGAAGCTGAAGTAGTAGGGAATTTGAAAGAATCACAAGATCAAAAGCAAGTTGAGTTAGAAGCAGAGGAAGACATATATGCAATAAATGAATTAGGAACAATAAATTCATTGAATACACAAAAATTTTTTTACAATTGAAGATTAATGGATTGGAATGTAATATAGAAGTTGATACAGGAGTAACTGCATCAACAATATTTCCCAAACAATTTAAATCTTCCTAAGAAAAAGTTAACTTCAACTAATATAAAGCTAAAAACTTTACACGGGTGAAAATTCATCCAACTGGTAGTTCAGTAATCAAAATAAATTACAATAAAATAATATACAGAGCATTTTATATACTATCAATAAACATTGGTGGTATTTTTGAAAGAGAATGGATGAATTTAATGCATATTAATTAAGGAGGTATCCATCAATTGAAAGTCTTGTCAGATGTCATGAACATTAATTTCAAAAAGTGTTTGATAAATATAAACATCTTATCAATGAATGTTGGAATTATATCAAATTATTTAGTTTTAAATTTATTTTATTAATTAAATACAAGTAGTTCTCAATTTATTTGATTCCTAGATTTGTGTTTTTTTAAGTATGAAGTATGAAAAAACAAAATTAATTGCAAGAAATAAATTTAAAACATTCATAAAAATACATTTAAAACACATACCTAACTATATAATAGAGTATGACTGGATTTATAGCTGGAACTAATATATCAAAGCTATTCCAGTTTTAGGATGAGATAAATGGTATTTTTGAAATTTTAAGTAAAAAAATAATTTTTCATATGATGAGCTATAAAATGCTTAAAACCAAAAATATATTGTAGATAACCAAAAATATTGATTAATTCTGTTAAAATAAACAAAAATATATTTTCATCAACCATTTATTGTTTTATTTTCATCAAAATTTAAGAGAAAAACCACAAAAATGAAAATTAAATATCTTGCAGCCATTTAAATGGAGTGTGGCACTTTTATTACTTTACAACAATCATTCACTTCCCAAGAAATTACAGCAAAGCCTATCTTATCTCACAGCATATGTATTGTATGGTTACTATAATAAACTAACTGCAATCTAATTAGAGCAACATAAAAAATATTAGAGTTGTTTATGTATAAGATAAGACCATTTTTGTATCTAAAATATATATCCAAATTCACTTTTAAAACGACAAATAATACACAGTTATAAGCTCTCAGTTAAAGTGAAAAACAATTATTTATTGCAGAGTACTTTTGGTTTTTAATAAACCATCATCAGTGCAAATATTACATCCTTTAAAACAAAACAAGATGGAATGGTTATAGATATAAAATTCTCTTATGGTTATTATATTTATATGGTTATAAAATATGGCATGGTTATAAATATAAAAAAAGAGAATTTTATATTTATAACCATTACATCTTGTTTTGTTTTAAAGATGTAATATTTGCACTGATGATGGTTTATTAAAACCAAAAGTACTCTGCAATAAATTATTGTTTTTTACTTTAACTGAGAGCTTATAACTGTGTATTATTTGTCGTTTTAAAAGTGAATTTGGATATATATTTTAGATACAAAAATGGTCTTATCTTATACATAAACAACTCTAATATTTTTTATGTTGCTCTAATTAGATTGCAGTTAGTTTATTATAGTAACCATACAATACATATGCTGTGAGATAAGATAGGCTTTGCTGTAATTTCTTGGGAAGTGAATGATTGTTGTAAAGTAATAAAAGTGCCACACTCCATTTAAATGGCTGCAAGATATTTAATTTTCATTTTTGTGGTTTTTCTCTTAAATTTTGATGAAAATAAAACAATAAATGGTTGATGAAAATATATTTTTGTTTATTTTAACAGAATTAATCAATATTTTTGGTTATCTACAATATATTTTTGGTTTTAAGCATTTTATAGCTCATCATATGAAAAATTTAATTTTTACTTAAAATTTCAAAAATACCATTTATCTCATCCTAAAACTGGAATAGCTTTGATATATTAGTTCCAGCTATAAATCCAGTCATACTCTATTATATAGTTAGGTATGTGTTTTAAATGTATTTTTATGAATGTTTTAGTTTTGTCCCGTCACTAGTATTCTCCCTGAATGGAAAGTGGCGTCATCTGTTAATTAACAAAAAATACAATATTCCATGTATGATTTGGCGGCTTAACTGAAACCTAATTATTTGATAAGATTTTTTATAAAGTATATATTTATTGGAATACTTATACTGTATTAATATATTATCAGAGTATTTGGATCAAATCTTTTTACGTCTCATCCATTTCGTTATGCAGAAAAATATAAACTTTAACAATGTTCAATTATACACGAGTGAAAGTATTTTGAACAACGGACTTCCAGAAGTTTAAAACTAGTTTTGATTTATATTACAGTATATAGTATACTGTATTTGAAATTGCTTACTATTGCTTTTTCAAATAGAGATTGATATGTCCGAAAAACATAACTTATCCGGCATCTAGCGGCGTACTCGTTTTAATCGCATACTGCGTATATCAAATAATTGTAATTCGCTATTTTATCTCAAAAATTTATTATCTAACAACTTGTTTTATTTTTCTATGGTAACGTTAATTAATAAAGTTCTGTTCCAAATTACTACTTTAATTACACAATCCAATTCACATAGAGGTTGGATAAACGATATTTCACGTTATGTCACTTGATATCTCGCACAAAATATAACAACTCGGACATTGTTTAATTAATATTATTTTGTATATAACGGATCTTCCCGTCTCAAGCTACTGAAACCATAATAGATGTAGTATCCTAGCACAATACAGTAAACTTTCAGTACGTTACAATATTTAGGATTGAATTATTATTATTTTTTGTCAATAGATGACGTCAGTTTCCATTCAATTGGAATACTAACTAACAGGGCGAAACAAGCCCTTCCACAGGCTCCCATTCCTGCGGAGGGGTCAGCCAGAATGTGGATAACAGGGATCGACAGGCCGGGCCCGGATTCCATGATAAATATTTTCAAGGAGTGAGACCCGAGATTCGAACCAAAATGTCCAAAATGAAAAGCCGAAGTATTTCCAGTCTAATGGTCGGCCGGATTGGCCGCGTGGGAACGCTTCGGCTTTCCACTCTGGAGGACCCGGGTTCGAGTCTCGAGTCTCATCCATTGAAAATATTTATCATGAGGTCCAGGCCTGGCCCATCGATCCCCGTCCCCTTAAAAATATTTATCATGGGGTCCGGGCCCGGCCCGTCGATCCATATCCCCGATTTTGAAACTTTTCGGGGACCGGCCCGAAAAGTCGAACGAGGCCGCGTGGAAACGCTTCGGCTTTCCACTCTGGAGGGCCCGGGTTCGAATCTCGGATCCCTCCTTGAAAATATTTATCATGGGGTCCTGGACCGGCCCGTGATCCCCGTCCTTCACAATCCGGCTGACCTCTCCGCAGGAGTGGGCAGCCTGTGGAAGGGCTTGTTTCGCCCCATCACTTAATATTCTCCCTGAATGGAAAGTGGCGTCATCTGTTAACAAAACAAAATGGTCGGATGGATTGGCCGACTATTCTTCGCCCCATCACTTAATATTCTCCCTGAATGGAAAGTGGCGTCATCTGTTAACAAAACAAAATGGTCGGATGGATTGGCCGACTCTTCTTATTATTATTAAGAAGGCACAAGATCTTTGAAATAAATATTCAAAAATATTACTTTTTAACATCTCACACCAATCGACAATTTACTTTATTGTTTCTGACTCTTACCAGAAGTTGCTCACTCCTATGTCTATGGGTTACCAGAATTGCATTGGACGCAGTTGCGGAACTACAATGCGAGGGGCCCAAATCCTCTTGATACTTTCTTTACCCTTTTTTTAAAATTAAAAACATAATACAATAAAAATTAAATGCACCATGGAAAGAGTGAAACATTCATTGAATCAGAGCAGTGCGGTGGTATGAGCAATAACTAAAAATATGGAAATAAAAGATATGATTACAGATTTTTCAAATTTAAAATCCAGGAGGAAGAATTTTAAATATATTTTCTTTTGATAATTTTCAATTGTGTTTTAAATGACGCAATTTTGTTCTCTTTTTGTTATTTTGTAATAAAAATATCTAGATAAAATTATTTTGTGGTAGGGACCCAAATAATATTTTGCGGAGGGCCAAAAATTTTAAGTTCCACCTCTGATTGGACGGATCGATTGACCTGAAATAAATTTTTGACGTGATCCCATATTAATTTTTGATTGGTTCCTGTAGAAAAAGCTAAAGCGTTTCCATCAACGTTTCCATGTAATCAATCCAACGATTCAATCATATTGGTCATGTATTTTTTGTCAATAGATGACGTCATTTCCCAATCTATTTTATTATTAAATAGAAAAGCAAAAACAGTGTGGAGGAATTAGGTGGACTGTAGAGAACAAGGATCAATAATTCAGTCCTTGAACCCCGAATAAATTTCGTAGGAGTGGATCCCGGAATTGAACCCAGGTCTTCTTGCAAAAGGCCTAAACATTTCCCCGCAGCCAATTCAGCTGATTATCTGACTACAATATTATTACCACTATAATATATTACTTCTAAATCCAAATGCGGTCATAAAATAAGTATATATTGTATAATTTGTCAGTCAGAGTTAAATTTTAATTTCCGAGGATCCGGATTCCGGATAGAAAATTTAATTTAGCCGGGAGATAAAGTCCAATTCATTGATTTCCATTCTCTACAGTTCCATTGACTCCGCTATAGGGATGGCAGTTTGTGGCAAATTCTGTTTCTCTCCATTAAGTAATCAACTGATTGAAAAGTGGCATTATCTATTATGTTTACAAAAAATGTTAGAGAAATAAAATAAAATAGAATACAGTGCAAAACAACAAACGAGGAAAAAAGCCATGAATAAATATTCAATGCAATAAAGCCTTAAAAAACCAATTTTTTAAGTATCAAGATAAATAATGCAAAAAAAAAACTTTGCGAAATGCATTAGGTTATCGGGGCGGATGACGCGGTAGAAGAATCCGGGTTCAATTTCTGAATCCCATACCTAGATTTTTCAGTATAGGCCTGGGTCCGGTTCGTTCAACTCCATCTTCCACCTGACGATTTACCATATCACGGATATGAATGGACATGATGGACACGGTACTACTTTGCCGCCTAGTACTCACCGAGTGGAAATGGCATACAACTACACAGAAAGAAAAAATAAATTAATGAATGCATTAGGTCTAGCATTTTTAAATGAATTAAATGCGGGAATCATAAAATTAGAGATGATTGACAAAAACTGGAATAACAAATATTTATTCACATGTTTCCCAGTGACTAAAAACGAAGTGAGTGATTTCGTATATAATCACTGGGCAAATGTGTGAAAAATATTAATAAAAATCATAGATGTTCAATTGATATTTCGTGTTGATATCTCAGCTCTACTTATTTGGGGTTAGGCAAATTAATTTTTTTACTTTGTCTCATTTTTTTCTTTGTAGTTTCACACTACTTTCCAAGCGAAATTTACTAAGAGCGGAGATTCTAATATCCACTATGGACGTTCAGATCTTGTGATGGAATCTTTTTTTTTTTCTTTTCTTTGCAGTTTTTTGTTTCTATGTAATCGGAAGTGCACTAGCGCATTGAAGTATACACCTGGATTGTCCATTACTGTAGTGGGTCGGCCGTCAGATGGAGGATAAGGCTTAACAAATTGAGCCGAACCCCGCCTGAAAATAATCTATAAGAAATTCTTGAAATTAAACTTGGAATTAAACTAGTTCCTTCAGATGACAAATAAACGTTGGCCGCTCATTCATTCGGCCTACGTTGGGAAGTGGCGTTAAAAATCCCTTCACAGGTATAGGCGCTCTGTGGAGAGACTGAAGTCGGCCGGATGGCCGCGTGGTAAACCTTTGGCTTACCACCCTGGAGGATCCGGGTTCAAATGCGGGTCCCACACCTCTCAGTTTTTCAGGATGGGTCCGGGCCCGGCCCGTTGAACCCCATCCTTCAACCATCCGGTTGAACCCCATCATGGGTGTTGGCCAGCCTGTGTTGGCTCTACAAGTGGCCGCCGCCAGATACAGTATATCCCATGAGGATAGGGGCTATAAGTGGCCGCCTCCAGATATAGAATATCCCATGAGGATATGGCCTATAAGTAGCCGCCGCCAGATACAGAATATCCCATGAGGATATGGCGGCTTTCACAAGTGGCCGCCGTCAGATACAGTATATCCCAAGAGGATATGGCGGAGTAGGTGCCGACACAGTACAGTATATCCCATGAGGTTATGGTGGCGTAATCTAATTAACCTAACCTGGAGAGACTGAAATAGCTTCCAATTTTATATTCAGTTAAATAGTTGAAAAATTATCATAAATTATAACAACTCTGTACATATAATATTTTTGGAAAACTGAAGAGTTGATTCAAAAACACACACACACAAAAAAAAATTAATATTCATTAAAATGAAAATAGGATTTAAAAATATATTACACTATTACATATACATTTTATAAATTATTTAATTAAGACTGAGATAATTTTCTACTAATATTCCATCGTAATGGAATATTAGTACAGGGTGATCAGCGAATAAGCCCTGATTTAAAAATTAAATATCTCTACAACAAAGATTCCAACTCGTGGGACTTGGAATTAAACTAGTTCCTTCAGATGACAAATAAACGTTGGCCGCTCATTCATTCGGATTCCTATGCCAGTGCCTTGTCATATAAGTAATTTGAAAGTTGTTAAGAGAATAGCTAAAAAGGAACCTGATTATGAAATTCGATAAGAAAAAATATTTTTTAAATTTTTTGAAAAATCAAATTTTTCATAAAATGAGATATAAAATGCTTAAAATTAAAAAATAATGTAGATAATAAGAAAATAATGATCAATTCTGTTAAAATAAACTAAAATATAATTATCTTAATCATTCATTTTTTGTTTTAATTTCACCGAAATTTAGGAGAAAAATCACAAAAAATCTTTCTATGGAAATACGTAAGGAAACAAGAGAACGACGGGAGCAGATGGAAGATGAAAGTGAATGTTAATACGAAAACGAGGAAAAGCAATAATGTTTGGAAATGGACTAGTTTAGTTGTGTATTAGTTTTGAAATAATGTACTGTAACTAATTATGATTATGTTAGTGCGATTTTGAATTTGAATTGTATTTAAATAGTTCGTTAACTGTGTTCGATTTCGAATATGTATTCGTTAATTGTTCTAAGAATGTTATTTTACAATTTGTTAGTAAGTTTAAGAATTGTAGAAGTTTGTACTTGAAGAGGGTGTGACACAGCACCGAAAACGTTAGTACATTAAAAAGTTTGGAATAAACTTGATTAATAACCCAAACTACATGAGAGTGCTAAGTTGATGGTTAATTGAAAGGTGTTAAAGAAAGGGTTTAGCAGTTGTAAGTGTTGTTGGAGTAGATGGTTCCTAAATTTTTTCAGTTGCCAAAATATTTTTTTAAAATTATATGTAAGCAAACATTGTTTATATTTGAACAGCTCAATAAAATTTGAAAATTTTTATCCCATCTTATCGATTTTATAGTCTAATCTATCAACTTATCCTGATTATGAAATTCGATAAGAAAAAATATTTTTTAAATTTTTTGAAAAATCAAATTTTTCATAAAATGAGATATAAAATGCTTAAAATTAAAAAATAATGTAGATAATAAGAAAATAATGATCAATTCTGTTAAAATAAACTAAAATATAATTATCTTAATCATTCATTTTTTGTTTTAATTTCACCGAAATTTAGGAGAAAAATCACAAAAACAAAACATAAACAGCCTAGGCAATTTAAAGAGGTGTGGCACTTTTATTACTTTATAACAGCCATTTGCTTCCCAGGAAATTGCAGCCAAACGTGCTTTGCACATGGGTGTGAGGTATTGGGTGCTGAGCAACAATAAACTATCTGTGGATCAATTAGAGGAACAAAAAATTTATTATATAAATTTATTGTAAGAGATGACATCATTTTTGAATATGTTAAGGATTTTTCATATAAATAAAAAATTTATAAAAAGTACTGCTAAAGATTGTGCAAATGAAGTAAGAACAAGTTAATATGAAATATTAATAAAAATGAAAATGTAATTTTTTAATAATTAGGCCTATATGATGTAACTTAATTCAACAGAAGTTGCACAACTCATGGTTTTTATAAATAATTTCTGAAAATTATGGCTGAATTTATTCATTAATAATTCATTTTGCTATTTAAAAATATCAATTATTTTATTGAATGGCTAAAATTTAATATAAAAAAATCGTGTTTTTTGATTTCGTATACATAATGAAAAGTAGCAAAAAATATAAAATTCGAAAAAATGCTCACACTGTTAAAAAGAGAACAAAAAAATGCAATAAATATAGAAAATTTCAAAAGATTTCAATGAAAATTAAGTGAGATTTCACAATTTTAATTTTTATATTATTTTTTTGCATATTAATTAGACTTAATTTCAAAACGTTGCCAGCATCCAAGAGGTTAGTTGGGCAAGTTTGGTTGCATTTACTCCTTAGTATTGATGAGAAAAAATATATTATTTAAATATTTAAAAATAGGTTCATCATATATATTATAAGCATTCTAATATTTTTATACAGATTGTTTTAGAATTTTTAAGTTTTTAGTCAAGAAAACAAGTAACTAAAATCTGATACAATATTAGTCTAAAATCAATGATTATAGATATATATAATCACAGATCACAAATATATATTTATCAGAGATAAATTATGAAAAATTAATTTATCCTTTTTTAATAATTCAACTAAATAAGTAGGAAAATATTAATTACTCTTTAAATATAATGTTTTCAATCATCTATATTACCCTATATGAACAATATTTTGATTATTCAATCACAGAATATATTCAGAGTATTGGAATAGAACATTTTCACTTAAATCATGTTAGTTATGCAATTTAAATTATAGTTATGATAACAGTCAATTAATTTTATTAAAGTAGGATAATGAATTTTAATGTAAAAAATTAATTTATATTACTAATCATTATTAACATGCATAGCCAATAAATTATATTTTTCATAAGAATATCATACCAGTGTTTTTAGAGGATTAAAAACCAATTTTTAAAAATTAAATTTATCCTCTTACCTTTTTAAGTTGATTACTTTCTGTTACATCACTAATATTTTCTGTGCTACTACTAACACTGGTATCTCTGAGTACAACTATTTCTATCTTTTGTTTATTTCCTTTTTTATGTACTCCTAATGTCTTTCCAAAACCTGTATTCTGTAAACTACTTTGTGCAGTCTTTGCATTTTTTTTTCTTCTCAAAAGAAATCTACGTCTTTCCTTTTTTAAATTATTTTGGCTCATTTCAGGGAGCTATAAAAATCAAATCTTGTTTCTTCAAAAATTTAATCAACTAGAAATTTCAATAAAAACATGCAAGGAATGATTTTTAAATAATACTAAAAAACATACCTCTAAATGATTAACTATGCAGGTATTTGAAGTCACTTCAAGATGTTGAATAATTGTATTCAATTGAAAAAGTTTATCTTGTAACAATGCAATTTCTAAATAAAACAATCAATTTTATTTTTAGTTTATTTAAAAAGTTTCTTTATAAAATAATATTTTATATATATTTTATACAGAAGGTTTATGATATACATCATTTTTCATATGTCATTGATTAATTAGTAACAATAAACTCATATATATCAAATATATTCCACACACACATCATATGAATAGAATGTACATGTCTAATTTTAATTCTCTCTTTCTTCACCTGTATTTAAATTCATAATTACAGTAAAACCACGATTTTACGGATTATAGGGGGCAAGACTAGTCTGTAAAATCTCAAAGTCCATAAAATCGAAGTAAAATTTTTTTATAAACATTAATTAACATTTTCAACATTCCTGTACTAATTAATGTGACTTATGTCTAAAAACTGTATTATTTTACATAGAGTATTTTATATTAAATTAAATTACCTACATACATGTATATTAAATTTAGGTAAGTTTTAAAATAAAAATGATGCATTATGCAATAAATGAGTGCTTTATTTTACAAATGCTGGATGTAGCTATACCGTAGACAGTTTATGCAAATATTGTATTAATATTATTTATTTTATTTTTTGGGATGGTGTCTGTAAAATCGAGGTTTTACTGTACATAATATGTGATGAGAAATTCAGTTTACCACTTAGCATTGTACGTTTAGTTGGCCCTTTCATTGCAAATTCCATTTTAGGTTGTTATCTTAGATGGTTATCTCACATCCAGTGATGTATGGGGGCATTGACTCTGAGGGCACGTGAACTGTGGGGTGAGAATGTTTTTGTAACTAGCTTGTCTGGGACGGTCTGGTACAATTTGCTCATGTTTTTTTTTTATGTACTGTAGAATTTTGTTGAAATAAAAATATACTTTGTAATATGTTTAGTCTGTTACATAATATATATATAAAATATGTTATTCTACAGAGTTGTAATTACCTATCTGATCATTTTGTTCAGGTAACATAATTTAATGATAGTTGTCTTACTATTGTGAGATTTACAATGAAAGATTTATGGTAACATTACAATAAAAAATGTAATAAATCCTAAAAATTTCAAAGAATTTTGATGAAAATTAGGCAAGATTTTGCAATTTTAATTTTTTTGTTGTTTTGCATATTAATCAGGCTTAGCTAAAAGCACTCACTGCGTTAAACATGGAGGAGCACTTAGAAAATCAACAATTTCCTATGGTCAAAGAAGTTAGCTGAGCTGCTAAATTGTATTTATTCCATTGAAAACTTGAGCCACCTAGAGGTTCCCTTCACCTAGAAGTCATTTGAAAAATTTGTTCATCTCTCAAAGGGATTTCAAATTTTTCTCAAAAGGGACACAGAAAAACAAAACTATCAAAGACATCACTTAGAACTCATATGCACTGATGTCAAACAATACAGGTATCTCAGACACAGAAAAAACAAACTATCAAAGACATCACTTAGAACTCATATGCACTGATGTCAAACAATACAGGTATCTGGAGAGGGTGCGACACAGCACCGACCGCATTAAAAAGTTTGGAATAAACTTGATTAATAACCCAAACTGTGTGAGAGTGCTAAGTTGATGGTTAATTGAAAGGTGTTAGGAACCACCATCAGAAGAATGTATTTTTAACAAATATACACAAAAAAAAACTGATTTGCAAAATCTCAATTAATAAAATCTGGAATGAATTTTTTTTAACTCATTTTTTTATTATTTTTTTTATCAGTTTTTGTTCCACTTGACATTTATCAAAGTTAAAGGCAACCGTTGCAGTTTTTGTTCCACTTGACATTTATCAAAGTTAAAGGCAATCAATGGGTAATTTGGCTATCTCTGATTTGAGAATATATATAGTTCAACATTCTTCATAAAAATTAAGACCTAATATATTATTTATATTCCTGTCAAGTAGATATTGTAATATCAAACAAGTTGAAACACTTTAATGACATAAAGGCAGAATTCTGTTTTGATGTTAATTTCATTAAAAATCCAGGATGTATAATTCTGCTTGTAATTTAATACTATAATTGTTTATTTTTATTTATGATTATTCTGGTAGCATAATTTTATCACTCCTGAAACTTTTATTTTAGTTTAGTAAGACTGTTGATATTAGGTTAATTTTTGTTGTAATGTTTTCAAAATTTTTCATTAATATGCAAATTAACAGAAGAAAAAATTAATATTAGTATTTTTCTGTGTTTGATAATATTTCTAAAAAATTATTCCTAATCCACCATTTTTATAAAAATTCTATTCAACTGTTTGATTTTATTTAAGATTTTGCAAATTTTTTTTAATTTTGATTTTTGCATTATACGTAAGTAAAATATAAAATTTTAAAAATATCTTAACAATTTTTTGTAAATTAGCTGCCCATTTATAGCTCTTGATTATCTTGTAGTCCTAAATCATTTGACCTTGAAGTCCTATTACTTTCAAATCACGGTTTGAAAGTAATAGGGCATCAAGTAACAGTGTGTACACAATATATACTAAATACAGGAATAATGATAAATGATTTATAAATTAAAATAAATTCAAAAATATACTTAACATTTATTACTTACATAGTAATTAATCATTATTACATTTTTATTGTATAAATTAAACTGATTTTCTGTATGAAAATAGACCAAAGCTTAGACATTAAATGGAAGTGGGTATGGTGTTTCTCCCAGTCCCAATATAAACATTGCTATAAAAATAAATATTAATATGTTTATAAAAACAAAACTTAAGATTTAAATTAAGAGAGATTTAAATAATTTTCTGGGCCAAATTTTCCAAAATTTGAAATTTTTTTACATGATCATAGAATCGATGATAGAAAGAAGACATCGTCTAAAAATTTTGACTAATATCTTTAAAAATATTGCAATTTATATTAATAATTAAATTTTCAAAACATGTATATTAATGCATCATTTAGAGAAATTGAAATGACTCATTGTCTTGTGTTTTATAATGTTAAATATCGGTTTTTTGTTTGCCTTTAAAAAGTGATTTGAGAATTTCAGCAAGTTAACATTTTTGAGATTTTTGTTATATCATGTTGGTCCTATCAATATGATATAATAAAAGTTTTCTTCATAATTCATAAAAGTTCCTATTCGTAATTATGAACAGGAATTCAGAAGTTTCCATCATTTTATTACACTGCTTTTACTTAATCTATAATTACCTTTCAGCTCGTTAAGCAGGGTAAATTATCAGATAATTTACGTTGCTTAACGAGCTGAAAGGTAATTATAGGAATTCAGAATAGAGGAAAAATGATTTATTTATTTTTTCTATTCTTAACTCTTTTTATAATATTTGTGATGATAAAATTTTAAACAGATTTTATAAATCTAAAATTTTCACTCTGTGAAAAATAAAAAAAAAATTATTTTTTTATTTTCACAGCAATATATTTTTTCTAATTCCAGATAAACTTATATTGAAAAGATAATCATTGGAAAAATTTAAAAGCAAAACTGAAAAATTTCTTAATTATTTTATAAAATATATTTCTCTCAAAATTCTGAAAATTATCAATAGATATTTCAATAGTTTAGATAATAAATTTAAATTTGAAATAATTTTGTAGGCTTAACATAACATTTAGATCAAGTGTATTAACTACATTTGATCAAAATGTGATGTTAAGCCATCAACATTATTTTATTAATAATAAATAATTTAAAAATACCATTTGCTATTAATTCCTATTTGATTCCTGAAAATTAATCCAATAAGCTAACAGCCAAATTTTAGTTATTTAAAATTATAATCTGACCATTTAAAGTACAAAATCATATATTAAGATATATTCTTACATTTAAAATAATAATCTGAATTTGTAATCTGCCTAGATGAACAAATTTAATTAATTTCATAAGGAACTTTATCTAATAAACAATAAAGGTTAAGTATAAAAGTCAAACAACAATAAATACAGTAATCTCCAAAGTTACATCTTAGGTCATTCCAACACCAGTGATGTTATTCAAGATGATATAAATATGTGGGGTTACGCATAAAAGCGAGTGTAGAATGCGCATGTAGACCAGAGAAGTACCGAGAAGTGGTTGACCTTGCGGATGAGAATGGCGCATATTGGGTAAGGATGGGTAACGAATCAGCCAGTGCCAATAAAGACTAGGTTATTTATTTTAATTGCTTCCTCCTTTCCTTTTTAACAGAGAGAGAGAGAGAGAGACTGTACATGATAACTTTTACAGTCTTCGCACACAACAGAAAGAGAGATACCTGTATTTATTTTATCCAAGGATGTTTATAACACAGTGTGACTTTGACAGTGATGTTTGACACTAAAAATCTTTAGTCCAAATCGAGTATAGTCTTTAGTCCACTGTTGATGAACTAACACTGAATTAACACAAATGGCATCGTCAGCGTAATTAATGATATTCACGCCACTGAAGGAGAACAAACGACCTCTTGGCGATTGATCCTCTATCTTCTAATAAAATCTTCTAACTATCACCATTGCTGGAATAATAAGGGATATAACAATCTTCTAACTATCATTGTTGCTGGAATGTTAGTGGATATGACAATCTTCTAACTATCACCGTAGCTTGGATGGTAACAAATATGACAATTGGATTATGATGAGGAGCAGGACCATAAGAGCGAGGGTGTAGGACCAAGCTTTTCTTTACTTGTCTGAGAGACAAACCAGAGAACAAGTGCATTGGTCCCAGGCAACGTTAGCTTTTAAATCCCATGACCTTTTCGTTCACCTTTTTCCCTGGAGAGGAAAGATGATGTTTATTTCTTGAACATTCGCTGAGCCAAGTGTCCGATTCACAACTAATTGGTGGACACCTGATGTAAACATTCTCAACAATTTATTGTTATTGCAGATGCAGTTCGTGAGCTGATCGAAATACCATATGGCATGTCATCGTATATCTTCATCGTTTTTTTTGTGTCTCTCCCCTCTCGTCTCTGCACAGGGGGGCAAATTCCTGGCCCTCACAAATCAAATCTGATTTTCCCATAAATGTAATGCTAAAGTAATGCTTGGTTCCAGACAAAAAATGCTAAACAAGAAAATTAGATATATTTATTCTATATTTATGAAAAATTTACAAAAAATATGAAATCTGACAAATCAAATGACTGTTTAACAAAGAACTGGCATTCTCTCTTGAAGTATAGCCAAGGCACCTGGATAATCACTAAGATCTCATAATGAAAATTGTGATCAAACGAGTACTTAACTGTAGCTTAAGTTAAATGGCCAGATTGGCTGGATAGAAATGCTTTAGTTTTCCACTCTGAAGAACCTGGGTTCAATTCTCAGATCCTACTCTTCGAAAATTTATTTATGGGGTCTAAGCCCAGCCTGTCAATCCCCACCTCCTCTCTGCGGGAATAGTAGCAAGGAGTTGTTTCATTATGCCACTTAATATTCTTCTAGAGTGGAAAGTGACAAAATCTGTTAACAAAAAAAGCTTAAGTAAATCAAGTATGGATTTTTGGAAGATAAATTCCTCTCCTAAAAGATTCCTATTTAATTCCTGCTCTTCATTTCCACCCTCTTCTTTGCTTATTTTTTTGTTATTATTGTTGTTGTTTGCTGCTTATTTGAATCTGTTTTCAAGAATCTCAATGTAAGCTCAGTAAATCCAATCTGCTCAATCAATGTTGAAATTGTCATGATCTGATCTCTGGCTTATGTTAAAATCAAATTTTTCCATTTGCTTCTGTATTTCAGTAGGATTATTGATTTTAAAGATTTTCTGATGGGAGTTTGGCATCTCAAAACATTATCTTCAGATAAAACTTCCAAATCAAGTTTGCTGCTATATGGGATTCTTGCTGATTAGGCAACAGAAGCACATATGACAGCAAACTTGATTTGAAAGGCAACAGGATTAACTTTTGAAATGGTAAGCTAAATAAGTAGAAAACTCGTCAATTCTTTGTTCTAACTAATTCATCTTTCCTTTACAACATTATTCACATATTCTCTTATATTTTCTAAATATCTTGAGATCTTCATAGCTTCTCTATCCTTCTTACATAACCAGAAGTGGGCACTATGAAGAAAAAGCAAACTTTCTTCCAGATGCCCTTTATTGTTTTGTCAATAGCTTCAGTCTATGAATTCCTTATAATTCTTGCTACATATAGAATATTGAAAGCCTTCTAAAAGTTCTTCAATATCCTTTTCTTATTAAATTTTATGATGTTTTTCATCCTGCTGGATATTAAGGAGCAAAGCATTTTAATACCCTTCATAGGCTGTCCATACCTGTAGTTAGGTCTTCCTTGCTTATTTTATGTTGCTTTTCTGAATTAAATCTAATTTTATCTACAATATTCCAGCACTAAAAGCTATCTATAACTGTATAGGTCTGCTATAAAGTGAAGAATTGGTTTAATGATCTGGGCTAAATCCTTCTTGAAGAAATCTGGAACTATGGATTTGGAATTGAATGCAAATTCTCCAGGATACATTGCAACATAATTTCATGCAATTAATTTGTTTTTCACTCTAAATTGGGGTATTTTCATCCAGAAACTAGACTCAAATGCAGTCCTAGCTTGATCAGATGGAATTAGGTAATATTTGGGGGCAAGGAAATTTATATATATAAGAGATGCAAATTAGTATCAGCTTAATGCCAATTTATTGATAACATGAAAGCAATGTGTAATATAATAGACTGTAGAGATTAATTTGCTCACTTTGATTATTAATTGGATATGGGACAATAATATAAATGCAGGACAATATAATTTTAGGAATTCCTGTATGTAATAGATACTAAACTATAACAACATAGCAAAAATTTTTTTATGATGTTTTAAAACTGTGATATTTCAGTTAATTATTAAATTTTGAATTATAAATATTTACTATAAATATTTTTGTTCTTTCTTAGCATATAAAAAATTTTAAATTTGGAATAACATCCTGCTGGAATATTCCACATAGTTTTTTGATCTTGTAGAAAATTTGATTACTTCTGAATTGTGAATGATGATTGATTAGTTTTGAGATATGAATTTATAAAAATATGCTTGCATAAATTTTTTATATTTATTTGTAAATCAAATTACTATAGATTGACTTGTTTAGAATAAAACTTTTAGCATTATATTCAGATGTTATTGTCTCAGTGGTTAGCAGTATGACAAAATATAATTTCAATGATCCCTCATTTATTATTTGACTGAGATATGTTTTATTTCTCCAGATAATCTAAATTATTGTTTAAGTATTAATTTTTAAATGGTGCTTAGTTCTTATCTTTTAATTATTAGAAAGTTCTATTTAATGTGATAGATTAAAATCATATTTTATTGATTTAGATATTTTGTGAATAAGTGGACTTGATATTAAAAAATTATATATTTCAGTAATTTTTTTATTTTTTAGGTACCATCAGGTTTATCAATAAAAGAATCTGCTCACCTAAGTTGTTCTCATCCCTCTCTAGTCGGAGATGTAGAATTTTCTAGACCTCATAGCCTTCCTGATTCATCTTCTATGTTAAATTGTGCTCTCACAGATTCAGCATCCTCATGTTCACAAAATAGTCTTCAGAATAAATATCATGAAGAATTTTTATGTTTGGCAAAAGAAAGTTAGTGAAATATTTGTTTTTTTTTACTCTACTTTTTATTAAAATATAAGAAAACATTTTAGTAAAATATATTAAACCATCTATTTTTTAACTTAATGCTTTCTAGTAAACAAATACTTCTTAGATAGAAAAAATAATTTTTTTAAGATAGATTACAGAAAAACAGAAACATTTTCAGCTTGATAAAGTTATCAGCAACAATTACTAATGATTCAAAATATATTCTAAATGGTATTTATGTTTGAAAAATTACACATTCTTGCAATATTTAAAATACAAAAATATTAGAAAATGCCAGAGGATTATGTTATTGAATACAAATAATAATAATAGATTTAAAATAAAAATAAGTTTTATTAAATATAGAAGTATTATTTATTCTCCTGCAATGTCCATACCATGCTGCAGGAACTACTACTGATATATTATTGTTGATAATTTGGGAATTTTTATTTTTGGTAGATTGACTACATTTGTTAATTTTTCATCTTGATAGCAATTAACTGTTTTTACTATTTTTACATCATTCCAATCAATATTTAGGTTCACTTCATAAAATCTTTTTGATAAACTTTTTGAATTTTCATTTCTGATATCATCCATATATTCTTTTAAACAGCAGTTCAAACTTCTTGACCTCTAACCAACAATCTTAGCAATTACAAAATTCTATTACTCCCCAGCATGTTACAATGCTGCAGAAGCCAATTTTATATGACTTGGCTTTTCAGAATATTGCCAGAACCTTAAAAATAAATTTAATTTAAAGGTACCCTATAAGAGAAAGAATATGACAGACATCATATTATGCAGTGATAAAGACAAGCACCATTCTGACCAATTATCTATTTAACCAATACCCAATACTGACACAGACATGAAAGAATTTTACATAGAGAGTACTCCCAAAAGTGTGAAATGCCATTTTGAAGGAGCATATGGTTGATATTAGAAGTGGAAATATCAACATGACATTATCAAGAAAGATTTTTACAAAGTGAATCCAAATGTAGATTGAAGCAATGCAAAAATATCAATAGTAAAAACTATTGATTGCTATCAAGACATAAAAATTAGCAGTAGTACTCAATCTATTTAAAATAAGTAAAGATTCCTGAATTATCAATGCTAATATATCAGAAGTAGTTCCTACAGCATGATTTTGGAGCATTGTGGGAAAATAAATAACACATCTATATTTATTAATATTTGTCCTTTTTTTAAATCTATTATTTACTGGTATATTATTATTTTATATTTTAAATATTGTAAGAATGAGCAATTTTCTGAATATGTATAGCATTTGGAATGTATTTTGAATCATTTGTAACACTGATGATAGCTTTATTAAATTAAAAACATTTCATTTTTTCTGTAATTTATCTAAAATAAACTGTTTTTTCTACCTAAGAAGTGCTTATTTCTTAGGAAAACTTTTTATATAAATCAAAAAAATTTTGAATTATTTTATTTATAGGATTAAATACTCATCATAACAAATAATAAAGAATAAATTCTTGTAAGAATGTTGTTCTTTTAATTATTCTATGTCTATACAATTAACTTATGTTAATTGAACAGACATATGGTAGTGTTATTTTCAACCACTTAGATATGATGGTTTTTTAAACTTCAAATGTTTCTTCATGGAAACTTTTGAGCTCTAATATTTATTTGATTATTATGAAATTTAATAGGGGTTAAGTCATTATAGTTAATATTAAAATAAAATTAATAAATAATTCTATAATTTCATCCAATTTAAAATTGTAATAATTCAAACTTCTGAGATTTCCAAATAATTATTGAACCATTTAATAAATTCTTACAACATACTATATATATATATTTATTTATTTATTTATTATCAAAATCATCATGAGATATTTGATAATAAATATTAATCCAACATCTTTAATCATTTCAAAATAGCATATGTATTAAGAAAGTATGTGATAAGTTCTTTAGAGAACTTTTTGTTATATAAAATTGTTTATATTTATGTAAAAAAATAAAGTTTAAAAATATTTAATATATTTTTAATTTCTCAGTATGAATTTTATATACTAGTAATGTATATTATTTTCTATAATAATATTTTTTGATATCATTTAGGATGAGTAATTAAATAATAGATTAAGATTATATTACAGTAGACTTCTTCATATTCAATCTCTCTTAAACCATCCTCTACTTTAACTAGCTAAATTTTCATCAAGCTCTGAGCAGAAATAAAAACAAAAAATAATAAGTTATTCTGAAGGAAAGAAAGGGCTTGAAATTGTGATAAGATATATCAAGTAGTAAAATAATTCATCTGCTATTTCTATAATTCCTATAAAAAATTGGCACGATTTCATGATTTTGCTTGGAAAACACAAGTATAAACCATAATGGCAAATGAAGATTACCAATTTCTTATCTAAGTAAATGTTACATAGATCTAATTTATAGGTTGTAAATTAAATAAAAAAATACATATAACATATATATATATTTTTTATTTAACTTACAATTTATAAATGATATTTTGCATATTTCTGAATTAACTGGCCATTAATTTGTCCAACCTGGGATCCAGATCCTTTATATATAATATAGGGAGTCTACTGTATTATATTGTATAACTAATATACAAGCATACCTTGTTGTTGCAGTAGTTATGTTCCAGACATGGCATATTAGTGAAGTGCCATAAAGTAAGGTATGCCTGTATTTGTGAATTTATTTATTTAATATAAATTGAAATTGCTTATTATTAATATTTTTATCATATAAAGGTAGTTCTTAACTTTATGATTTAATTTTTTCCTGGAATTCATCATCATCATCATTTATTCACTTAAACATATAAAAGTGAATAGGGAAATGAACAAAGAATTTACAAAAAATATTTACAGAAGTTCTGATACAGTAATGTTATCTATAAGATTTTTCCAGATGTCTCTGTCTTGAGCAGCTTTGTGTACTGAAGCAGGGCCTGAGTCTACATCAGTGTGAGTGATTCTGCAGATATATTGCTAGAATTGAATTTGTGGTCTACCTCTAGATCGATGACTATTGGCTGGTTGAATGAAAACAGCTGTTGAAAATATGGGAGAGAGAGGGTGTTGGATATGATGTTCAATCCATTTCAGTTGTTCTTTCATGATGATCACTGAGAGAGGGTTTTGATTAGATTCTTGAAGTATTCTGGAATTGTGGATGTAATCTCCAAGTCAGCCAAGAGAGAATGGAGACATGTTATTGCAAAACTTTTGACAGTTTGCAAAGATTTAACAGTGGCTAAATTCCAAGTTTGGCTTCCATAGAGGAAGACACAACTGGTTGTATTGTACAATCTTATTTTTGTTGAATTTGAAATTAGTGTTAACTTCCAGATCTTGTTTAGACTATGGTGTACTTGTAGGGTTTTATATTTTCACTATCTGATATCGAACTGAGTATCCGCAATTAGGATCCAAGGTAATTTTTGTTGGTCTCTTCTTGTAATGTTTCATTGTTTTTGGGATATATGTGTTCTGTTGCATTGATTTTTATAACTCTGGTTTTCTTTGTATTAAAGTTTAGACCAAAAAAACTTTGAATAATTTCTGAATGTGTTGAAATGATATTGTGCTTTAGAGTTGAAAGAATCAATGAGAACTACATTGTCAGCATAACTGAGATCACTTATTTTTATTGAACTGATGAAATTCTGAATGGTTGTGCCAAAGTTTTCTCCTGTAAGTCTAAAGATGTAATCAAGGACTATGATAAACAAGTAGGATCTAAAGTATCTCCTTGAAGGACTCCTGTGGTGACTGGAAAGTTTTTGTTGTTTTGTTATTTATTCTTACTTTTAGCATGATAGTTTCTATATGGGGCTTCAATGCTTTAATTATCTGGTGGGGAATGCTATAACAGGAGAGAATTTTAAATATAGTTTCTCTATTTATTGAATTGAAGTTTTTGGTAAAAATCAATGAAATTTAGTTATGAAGGTGAGATTCCTGTCCCTGGCTTTTTCTATTAGTCTTCTTATGACATAAATGTGTTTGATGGTTCTATGATATTTCAGAAATCCATCTTGAGTTTTTTTCCAGTATACTATAGTCAGCTTGAGGTATTACATGGGGTTCAGTTTGATTTAATAGGAGTGTTGTAAATTTTAAGTGAATGTGATGATAAAGTAATGCCTGTATAGTTTTCTAGTTTGTGAAGATTATCCTTTCTGGGTATGGATATAATTAGCCCTTCTTGCCATCATGCTAGTAAAAATTCATAAAGCAAGAATCAGTTTCCATAGATAGAGTGTTAAAAATAGATTCTGTTATCAATAATAAAATTTGACCATAATAAAATTTAAAAAAGTCAACAAAATCAATAATTTATGCTAAAACAACAATTTATTTATCTAAAGAAATAAAAACATGGCCTTTGAAATCAAGCAAATTAAAATAATAAAGGAATTATTTTTGTCATATAAATAATTATTACAAGATAAGTAGATTAGCTTTTATATGTATTGTACTATTGCCTTAGGCACAATTTAGGAATGAAAGTTATTTACATAATGTGCTGGTTAAAACCATGGCAGCCAGAGAGCATTCTATTCTGTTTCTTGTGCTCCTATTTTGAATTTCCAATTTAATTTGCAAATGACAGTTTCTGCTACAAACTCAGTTTTACTGTATTGCATAGCAGCATATATGGTTTGAAATGCTTTTTTATGAATGTTATATATGCATTTATATTTTGCAAATAATAATCATATTTTTGATTATTTTGATACTTCATATTTGAAAAACAATTCACAAATCCAGGAACTTATTAACAAAGAACTACCTCTATTTGTAAGAAGAAAACCTGATTATTGCTGTAAATAAATTAATTATTTCTCATAACTGAATCTCTTTGTATAAATTTTTAATATTTTTTCTAAAAATCTGAGCACAGGTTAAGAAATTAAAAGAATTTTCATTATAATATTAAAATATATTATTGTTTTCATTAAATGTTTAATACAAGTTGAAACTCTTTAGTCCAGCATTCTGTGGTGTGGCATATTTTTAAGATTTATTGTACACCTCTAAATCTTAGTTGATCCATGAGCCAGGTCTTCAGTTTTTAAATTAAACCAATTGAGTTTTAATAAATTTAAATTCTCTAATTAATTTTATTGTAAACTTCTTAATTCTTTTATAAGTTATTAATTAATGTTGTTAATTTTATATGATACAAATAAATTTTTGTTATGTGTATTACAAAAAAAGTTAAAAAACTACATCTCTAGAAAGATTTTATTATTAAAATTGAATTATTTAGTTTAACCAATTTTCATTTCTAAACCAATTATAAATATTATTAACTTTATTTGTAAACATATTACTTTAAAAAAATTAAATTTTCAAAAATTTGATGTTATTTACATAATTTAATGCAATAATTTAAAAAAACAAGAGAAAAATTAATAAAATGTCAATTACTTAATGGATCTGCTTTATAAAATATCAATTAACAATCTTGATATTCAAAATTTTATTAATAAAATTATTTTATAAATCAAAAATTTTTACCAACAAATTTTTTTTAATAAGTTATTTATAAAAATTACCTTATTAGCATGAGTATAATAAAAAATTAATAATATAAAGTAGAAGTTACTATAAATTTGCACACTAAAAAATTAATTTATATGGAAATATTCTTTACTAAAACTTCACTACATTATGTTCTAATACAGTGCTTCTCAAACGTTTTTCATTCATGACCCCATTTTTCATTACGAGATTTTTCGCGACGCTATTTTTAATTACGAGATTTATCGCGACCCCAGATATTAAATATGAAATAGTATTAAATATGAAATAAAACATACTAGTACATAAATCATTTACACACTTATTAAAATGATATTAATTATGAAATAAAACATACAAGTACATAAATCATTTACACACTCGACCCTATTTTTCATTGCGAGATTTTTCGCGACCCCAAGTATTAAATATGAAATATATTACGAGATTTTTCGCGATCCCAGGTATTAAATATGAAATAAAACATACAAATCTTTTTCGTGACCCCAGGTATTAAATATGAAATAAAACATACAAGTACACCATTACGAGATTTTTCGCGACCCCAGGTATTAAATATGAAATAAAACATATTACGAGATTTTTCGCGATCCCAGGTATTAAATATGAAATAAAACATACAAATCTTTTTCGTGACCCCAGGTATTAAATATGAAATAAAACATACAAGTACATGCGATCCCAGGTATTAAATATGAAATAAAACATACAAGTATATAAATCATTTCCCAGATATTAAATATGAAATAAAACATACAAGTACATAAATCATTTACACACATATTAAGATGAACACAATCAGGCAACTACATTGAAAATACATATGTTGTCAATTAAAATGAACACAATCAACCAACTACACTGAAAATTCATACGTTAAATATTGGGCGTTTGTGAAATTCAGCCAACTACACTGAAAATACATATGTTGTCGTACGTTAAATATTGGCCAACCAACCACACCGAAAATTCATATGTTGTCATACGTTAAATATTGGAGACAACTACACTGAAAATTCATAAGCTATCATACGTTAAATATTGGGCATTTGTGAAATTACATATAAACTGGAACTACACTGAAAATACATATATTGTCATACGTTAAATATTGGGCATTTGTGAAATTACATATAAACTGACTCGTGTTTGAATTTAATTTTTGCGACTTCAGCATTTCACTTTGCGACCCCATTTGGGGTCGCGACCCATAGTTTGAGAAGCCCTGTTCTAATATGTTTTAGTACATGTGTTTGAATTTAATTTTTGTGACTTCAGCATTTCACTTTGCAACCCCATTTGGGGTCGCGACCCATAGTTTGAGAAGCCCTGTTCTAATATGTTTTAGTACTTTTTTCTAAAGCAATTGTTTACTGTATAGATTTATGATGCATTTTCTGCTAAATCAATTCATTATTCCACATATGATATTATAAATGCAATTTTTACTGATTGATATTTATAAAAAAAAAAGATTTTATTTCTGTTTTAAATAAATTACACTGTTGTAGGAAAAAAATATTATAATTTCCTGAAACTTAACATGCAACTTATATATATTGCACAAAATTTCTATTATTTATATAAGACCTAATGTTAATTTTTATTGTCTTAAATATAAATAACTGCACCATCACAAATTTATAAAATCAGGCATATGTTTATATAGAGATTAGAGGAAGCAAATTCTATCATTCATCATTTTCTATGATGTAACAGTTGTCAGATGCCAACAATGCTAGACTAAGGAGATTTAATCTGTGATTTAAACAATAATTTTTAGTTCATAGTGGATTACATTAAAAATAATAATTTTTAGTTCATAGTGGATTACGTTCCATGTTACGTTCATTGCATACTGAACGAGAGAGATTAAAGCAAATTTTAGAAAATGAAGGTCTTCCAAGTGAAAGTGGCAGTGGATCACTTATCACTACACTTAAGAATTCTTTAAACCAGGTTTGTAATTTTTTATATTTTAAGTAAAAAGTATTGTTTAATATGTTTTTTCAAAATTTTATTTTAAAATATGATTCATTTGTAGATTGAAATTGAATATATTATCTCTATCTAAATAGAAAATACATGATAGTACAAAATAAATTGAAAAAAAATTATCATCATAATTTCAGAAGTAATTTGTAATAAAGAATATAAATATAAGCTAATTAACTAAAATTTATATACAGTCTATAAATAGCATATTGGATTTTTTTAGAAAATACATATATTATTTTCAGCTAAACTGATTTTGCCTGCACAGCAGTAGTAGTAACATATTTTTCCACTAAAGCACTAAAAAAACATTATTGTAATACACATAATGTAATACTAACACAAGCTATTTATCACAGATTCAATATGAATAAAATAACTTTTTTTAAAACTAAAACTGCATCTTGTAGAATATTGTAATCTTGTTATAACATTAACTTTTGTATAAAAATTGTGAATAGAGAAGAGAAGTTTATTGAATAATTATAAACAGTGTTAACCAGGGGTGGGCAAAAGGCGGCCCGTGGGCCAGCTTTTGCCCATTCCTGGTTAACACTGTAGGTAAATTAGAATACATTACAATTTTATGGTCCACATTTGTAAAATTCTACTCGAAAAGAAAAAATAAAATAATTTATACTCTTGTAGTATACATATACTATCAAGCTACTCCAAATTTTGATGATATAATTAACCATGAACATAATAAATTTACAATTCACATTAAGTTGTAAATTTGTTTTTACAAAATTAATTACGTAGTTATTCACATTAAACTGTAAACTTTTTTTTTTACAAAATTTGTGTAGATATCTAATATTTTGTAACATTCCACGTACACTACCGAGGTACTCCAAATTTTGATGATATAATTAACCATGAACATAGTAAATTTCTCCATTTGCATTAAGTTGTAAATTTGTTTTTACAAAATTAATTATGTAGGTACCTGTTTTTTTTTACAAAATTATGTAGGTACCTAATATTTTGTAACATTCTGTCATGAACATAGTAAATTTCATCATTCACATTAAGTTGTAAATTTGTTTTTACAAAATTAACTTTATAGGGTGCTAATATTTTGTAACATTCTGATGTTATAGGTTGTTAACAATCAATCAGTCCTAAAATTTTGTAACATTCTCATGTAATAGAAAACTTAGTTCAATGAATTAAAGCACTAAATGCAGTCAGAAGCTACTAAAAAACTTTTTTAATATTATTCAAAATAGTAAAAATGCTCTCTGTATCATGGATACTCTCCTCAATTACATGGAATACTTTTACAGAACAAAAATCAAACAAAATATAAACATTTAAAAATATGTCAGTAATAGAATACAGATTTTAAAATCAGGTTTTTAGCCTATCTGCAGTCTGTGGAGTGAACAAGGATTGGTAATGAGAAATTTTCCAGCAAACTGATTCAGAGACTACATTTGGTAACAAAAACTTCTTTTATTAGAGAGAGAGAGTTTATATGTTAACAGTATTTTTGCTGCTCAGCAGGAGTCTGCGAATATCGATTTTGAGGTTACAAATAAATTTTTTTGAATAGTCGAATACGCAAATAACAAGAATTGACTGTATATAAAAATAATGTATAGATGAATAAATATATATATATATATCCTGTCTATAAAGCAGGAACTATGATATAACTATTCTATTATGATAAACATACACAATTTACATCATAATTTGATATTATTATGACATAGATGATAATTTTATTATCAAGAGTTAACAATTGATAATAATGTTATTAAAGTTAATGTTATGAAATTTATATATATGAGAGAGAATACTATATTTATTGTTTTTACTTAATAAATTAAAAATTAACAATTAAAAGTTAATGTTATGAAATTTATATATATGAGAGATAATACTATATTCATTGTTTTTACAATTAAAATTTTCTCGTATATTCTAAAAAAATTAATAAAAAATTTTTTTTATGTTTTATTAGGAAATCAAATTTGTAAAAAATATAAATGTTAGGATAAAGAATTTATACTCTCTATCTTCAGAAATGATGTCAAAACAAAATAGGATAAGTTTCATTCACATAGGATTAATACTTAAAAAAAAAAAAATCATATTGTTCAACTTTCATGCATAAGTAAATTTTCATACTTTTTTGTTATAAAATTGATAAATCCAGTTTATATTAATTTAAAAGACTTAAAACTACTCTATCTTGTTCCTATTGAATTATAGTATATATCTACCAAAATTCATGTTTCTATGTCAAATAGCTTTTGACTTTTTTGTTATAAAATTGATAAATCCAATTTATATTAAGTTAAAAGACTTAAAACTACTCTATCTTGTTCCTATTGAATTATAATATATATCTGCCAAAATTCATGTTTCTATGTCAAATAGCTTTTAAATATTTGATTTCCTCAATTGAAGAATTTTTCAAAATATTTGAAATTTTAAATTGCTTTTTTCAAAATGAAAGCTTAATTACACTTTTTCAAAAGCATAATTATGCTTTTTTTCAAAAAAATTACACATGCTATTTGAAAGTAAAAGAGATAAAGATTAAATAATATCAATTTTCAAGAAATCAATATTTTAGCCATTTTTAGTCAAATTTTAGTGTTATGGTCCCTTAAAAATATTTAGATGTCAGTTGACAATTAATAATCTCATATAGATTCTAATATGTACAAAATTAATCTGGAAAATATTAGCTGGTGTATCTTACTAATAACCAATTATACTCTTCATGGTTACGGGCCATGTTTCTTTACTGCATATTTCCAAGCGCTGCTTATTTCATCTGCTTGCTTGGTATTACTTACATTCTCTTTATTGCATGACTTCAAGATTGCAATTTTCTCTGTCATTGCTAAGTTCCTACTATTTTGTACTGTTTTAATAATTTTTGCCTCTTGCCATTAATATCTTTTTGATAAACTCTTTGGGCAAAGGCAGTGGCAGGTTGCCCTTGGATATGTTGTCTCTATGCTCATTCAGCCTTTCTTTAAAGTTTCTCGCGGTAGCGCCTATATATACTTCTTCTCTATTATCTTCTACGTTTCGTACCGGGATTTTATACACTCCCGACTTATATTCATCATTATATTTTGGTTTTTCGTTCCTGAGAATATTAAAGGCTGAATGAATATAGAGACAACATATCCAAGGGCAACCTGGCCACTGCCTTGGCCCAAAGAGTTTATCAAAAAGATATTAATGTAGAATGGCAAGAGGCAAAAATTATTAAAACAGTACAAAATAGGAGGAACTTAGCAATGCAGAGAAAATTGAAATCTTGAAGTCATGCAATAAAGAGAATGTAATTAATATCAAGCAAGTGGACGAAATAAGCAGCGCTTGGAAATACGCAGTAAAGAAACATGGCCTGTAACCACAAAGAGTATAATTAGTTATTAGTAAGATATGCCAGCTAATATTTTCCAGATTAATTTTGTACATATTAGAATCTATATGAGATTATTAATTGTCGACTAACATCTAAATATTTTTAATTTGTAACTTTTAATTGTTAATTTTTAATTTATTAATTTTAAAATCTGTATTCTATTACTGACATATTTTTAAATGTTTATATTTTGTTTGATTTATGTTCTGTAAAAGTATTCCATGTAACTGAGGAGGGTATCCATGATACCGAAAGCGTTTTTACTATTTTGAATAATATTAAAAATGTGTTTTAGTAGCTTCTGACTGCATTTAGTGTTTTAATTCATTGAACTAAGTTTTGATACGATTAAGCAGTTTTTGAAAAGTTAGTTTATAGCTCATGTAATAGGTTGTTAACAATCAGTTTGATAAAATATTTATGCTTTTATAGAAAATTATCTGAATTTATTAATTCCTAGGACGAATTATTTTCTAATGTTTCTAATGAAAAAAATAGTTTCTACAGATGCTTTTGAACTCTTTGCATACAAACAAAAACTAAGAAAATAATACAATAAAAGTATATTTTAAAAATAATATTAATATATGAATATATTCTTTGTTTAAGTAGCACACTACACACGATAGCGAGATTAACAAGAAGGTGTGCAGAAAAATTGGTGCAACCATTATTATTGTCCTCTGTGATGGTGAGAGGAATAAGTTTGTGCAAGAATCAATCTTGCTTGAACTTGCATAGTCATTTTATGTCAAAATAGTTTTATTAATTATTAATAGATTAGTTAGTTTGTTAAGCAACCATATCCTCATGGGATTCTGTATCTGGCGACAGCCACTTACAGCGGATTTATTTTATTTTGTGTTATTTTATGTTTATCTGCTTGTTTTAAATATTATTTTGTGATTAGTTATAGATAATTTTCTTTTTTTTGAGTATAAAATTAGTAGAAGTCATGTGGTTTAATTACATGACTTATCTGCTTGCTTACTGACTTAAAGATGTAAGAGCAAAAGAGGGCCAGAATAATTAAGATATTGATATGAAATTGTTTTTGTACACTTAGAATATTATAGATAAAATATTTTATATATCAGTTTTGTCAATTTCATTGTAAAACTGACAAGTGAGATATAAAAAGAAAAAGTATAGAGATTTAAATTACTTTAGTGGGCTAAATTTTCCAAAACTTGAAATTTTACGTGATTTATTTATTTACGTGATTTTAGAAAATATGATAAATGGAAGATAACCTGAAAATATCAATTAGAGGCTTTAAAAATAATGAAAATATTATGATTTACATAAATATAAAAATTTTCAAAACATTTCTGGATATTAATGCATTATTTAGAGAAATTTAAACATAGTCCTTGAGCAAGGAAGGCCAAAATGTTATCACCCTCATCTTGACATAGATGTGATAGAGATTTGAAATTTGGTCCTCCAACTCTTCCTTTTTTACATATTCACTGCCTAGGGCCACACATTTCTCACACTTGTGAACAGAGTTGCAGAGTCGGAGTCCGGGCGCTGGAGGTTTTTGGGTGGAGTCGGAGTCGGATTTTTAAACTGCCCGGAGTCGGGAAATATCAGCGAAACAAAGCGACCTATACCACGCTTGACGATCGACTCGAAAGTCGGCGTCCTAGATTCTGGCGGGAAATATCTAACGGTTTTTCAACTTGTTTATATTAGTTATATTTTAAATGTAACACAAAAATTTAAACAATGGCGTCCTATTCTGGCGGGAAATATCTAACGGTTTTTCGAAATCAGCTGATTATTTTTTCTGGCGGGAAATATCTAACGGTTTTTCGAAATCAGCTGATTGTTTGGTTTATATTAGTTATATTCTAAACATAACCCAAAAATTTAAACAATACAATTATGTGTAAATTTTAAATATAACCCAAAAATTTAAACAATACAATTATTTTTGTGTTGTAAATATAACCCAAAAATTTAAACAATACAATTATTTTTGTGTTATCTATATTTTGAATATAACACAAAAATTTAAACAATACAGTAATTTTTGTGTTATCTGCAGTCGAAATAAGTGACTAGTACACCAGGGATGCATAATTTTTGTCAAACAACGTCCATCCAAGGTCAATTGTATAGTCCATATGCCCGAGATCAACATTATTTGACAAAAGGGAGAGCCGTCCCCTTTGTTTGAAAATGCTATTATTATTATATATTAACTATTTTTTGAAAAATTAATGACTTAGAATGACGAAATACAGAGAAATAATTCACCATCCGCCATTTTTAAAAGACTCCGAGACTAATCTTGAGTAAAAAACGTATAAAAACGATAAATTATCAAAAATCAGTCCTAAATTTGGCATACAGATGGCAGGATGATAGCTACGTATACAAATTACAGCATATTTATTAAAATAACAACATTTTCAACAAAGTCGACATTCTCATATTATTAAAATAAAAAATTTTCAACAAAGTCGACATTCTCATATGTACTAATACTTCTTATAAAATTAAAAAGTTATTAATCCGGAATTATTTAAGAAAATAGGAACAAAAATGGCTAATAAACAATTATTTTACCCGGCATTATTTTAAGAAAATAGGAACAAAAATAGCTAATAAACAATTATCGGCATTATTTTAAGAAAATAGGAACAAAAATGGCTAATAAACAATTAGCATTATCTTAAGAAAATAGGAACAAAAATGGCTAATAAACAATTATTTTAAGAAATAGGAACAAAAATGGCCTAAATAAAACAATTATTTTAAACATTTGTGTATTGGAATACCGTATTTCAACCGCGAGAGGGATAATACGATTGTTTGTTTACACGGAGGTATCGGATTACGGTGAGAGGGATAATACGATTGTTTGTTTATACGACGGATCAAATTATGGTCTATGGTATCGAATTTCAATCATAAGTTGTGTTTGTTTAACAGAAAAACTTTTTAGAATTGTGAAGTATTTGGTATTATTAGATGTGGAATATCACCAGGAATGGAAATATACAACATTTTTTTTATCCAATGCAGAAATTATGAATAATTTGAAAAAATATGTGTTGTTTACATATGCAAATTAGGCCTAATTCTTTCGTATTTTTTTTCTATTATTTACATTTGCTGATTAGGCGGCCAATTCTTTCGTCAAAATTATGTATTGTTTACATATGCAAATTAGGCCTAATTCTTTCGTATTTCTTTTTCTTTTTTTCTTTTGGTCCTATAACTAAAATTAAAAAACGATAGAGAGTATATTGACAACAAAATATAATTTTTTCGTGCCAAAAACTTAAAGAGTATATGGACAACAAAATATAATTTTTTCGTGCCAAAAAATTTACGCAACAAAATATAATTTTTTCGTGCCAAAAAATTAAAAAGTAAAATCCTATAACTAAAATTAAAAAACGATATCAGGACAGAGTATATTGACATAACTAAAATTAAAAAAACGATATCAGGACAGAGTATATTGACAACAAAATGTTTTTTGTGTCAAAAAATTAAAAAGCAAAAAAGTTATGGCAAATTATCGAATATTGAGCATCATATTTCATATTTCCTTAGAGGGTATGGGGCATTTTTTTTAATTTAAGGAGTGTTAAAGGTTAATAATAATAACACAATACATTGTAATAGGTCAATGAACACTTGAACTTTATACTGTTTATTATACAATCAATAAAGCAAAAATATGAAGTGAAATGATTTATACTTACAATTAGTTTTGCAAAATCCAGTTTATGGAAAAACCATGAAGTACTAGAGCAAAAGTAGTTAAATTCCTATATCAAAAATAATCAATTTTTTTTTTTCACTAAAGAGAATTATAAAGTTGCAAAATCTCTATATCAGCAGTTTTAAATTATATTTCATCATAAAAAAAAATTAAAATAATTAGATTTGGCAACATGCAAGGCTGTACCATTCATAAGGGCAAGACGTGGTGCATGCATAGTGTAAATCATCTAAAGGCACCGCAAAGTTTTGAAAAGCAGTCATATTTGTTTGTATGAATTTATTAAATTATAAATGTACACTGATCTAAAATTTATTAATTAGAAAAACATACGCAAATCGTATTTTTCCACTTAAAAATTATTTAAATGACTGACAAGTATTTATCTTCAGATTTTTTTTTTTTTGCCTAAATTGCTGTGTAAATGAAACAATAAATGAATGATTAACAAATACTGTAATATTTTGTTATTTTAATAGATTTAACCATTGTTAGAATTGTTAACCCATTTGCTGCTGTTGATGTGATTTGATACAAAATGATGGAACAAAAAATAAAAATGGTATAAAAAAATTCTGTCTTGAATTATTCATTTGAGCTATCACAGAAAATGTTTTTGCATTTATTGGGTGAAAATACAGTCTGTATCAAAATAATAGCCTCACTATAATTTAGATTATAAATTTAAATTTATTAAATTCAATCTTATTGGACAGATATTTTTTGCATTTATACATTACAAGACATTGAAGAAAACCATCAAGAGAAAGAAATGTGAAGAAAACAAACTTTAATGAGTAATTGTTAGTTTTTAAGTGTTTCAAAAAAATAGCCTCACTTTTAAAACTTTCTAACTGATGAGGCTTTAGTAATCTGATTTTCCTCCTTTGTTCTTAATAACCTCAATGCATCTCTTGTGCATTGAATTAACAAGATTTATTCAAATATTTGGAGTAATTTTATTCCGTGAAGCCAAAATTGCTTCACAAAGTTCATCAAGTGTCTCATACTGCTTGTTAGACTTGTAAACCTCTCTAGCCATAATACCCCAAAGGTTTTCAGTAGGGTTCAAGTCTGGACTTAAAGATGGCCAATCTAAAACATTAATGGAATTGTCTTGAAACCACTTTTTTGTGGATTTAGCATTATGGATTGGGGCTAGGTCTTGTTGAAATATCCAGTTTTGTCCTGCTATTTCCTGCACAACTGGAATAAGATGTTCAGCTAACAGTTGCTGATATTGTAGTGCATTCATACAACCATTAACCATGGCTAATTGGGACATTGGCTCCAAATGCTCCCGAAGTCATTATTGATCCTTGTATGCATCTTTTGAACCATTGTCCTTCTCGACATAGATCATGTCAATAGTATTTGAATCCATCTGGGCCATCCTTGTTCCATTTCTTTTCATCAGAAAAGATCACTGTATGCAATTTTTCTTTCCAGGAGACATGATTTATAGCCCAGTTCGAGCTTGTTTCTAAATGGATGGGCTTCCAATTAGATCTGCTTTGACTTTTCACATATTCAATGTTTGGACTGTTCCTCAAATAGCATCAAACAGTTGATTTCGAGGCTGAGAGACCAGAATTTGAAATAATTGAGTTGCATTTGTCAATTTGGTGAATAAATCGAGCCAGAAAAATTTAGATTTTTGGGGAATTTTTATTATTATTATTTTTTGCTTATAATCTTTGATGTCAAATGTTACTAAAGTGGTAATGAATCGGGAATTTGGAGGTTAGTCATTGCTCCTTGTATGACACATTTACTTGATGACAATACTGAAGGTCTATCAGGATGTTGAGCATGTCCAAATGCATTTGGATTTTTAATGTAATTATTCACTACTTTAGGAGATCTATGAATAATTTTAGCAATATACTTTGACTCTGGTAAACACCAGAGTCAAAATTGTGTTTTATAGGATCCCGATTGATAACATGCAAGACCATAGAAAAGAAGTGTACGTAGGTGCCACAAGAAGAAATTTTAGAGACAGGCTAAATGAACATAAGGGCAATGTACAGAGAGGGAACCCTGCAACAGCTTTAGCCCAAAGAGCCATCGAGAAGAATATTAAGATTTTATGGGATGATGCCAAAATTATTAAAAAAGTGCAAGACAATAGAGATCTTTTTACGTTGGAGAAAATTGAAATCCTAAAAGCTAGCGAAGAGGAGCCTGTTATTAACTCCCAGCAGGCAGAAGGATTATCCAAAGCCTGGAGGTATGTGATCCATAAATATAATAGATATTTTTAAGCATCCGATTTATGAGAGTGTTTTACATCTCTTTGTTTACTAATAATGGTCCGCTGAACCTGCGTTTTGTATGTAGCGGTCCGGCTACTGTATACTAGAAATATTTTGTTTTTTATTTTGCTTAATATCTTGGTTTTATTTATTATAAGTTGTTATGTAATATTTTAAAATAGTCATTATATTTTATTTTATGTTTTCTCCCGAACCGTTCTTCGGCTTTGTTAATTTTTGAAATATGTAAAGAAGTTCTATTCTAGAACCTTTTTTAAAATTATGTTATTCTAATGTGCTTGTAACTGATGATGATATAAGAGGTATACTGAAAACGTTTTTATTTTCTGTTAATAAAAGTTCTTGTTTTTTCTTAACTGCTGGTTTGTGCTTGAATGATATTGAACTTTATGTGACCAGATATCAAGCAGTTTTTTGAGTTAGTGATAGACTTTGATCTGGTAACCAATTTATTTTATGAGAAATTTATCTTTATTTAAATTATTATCTTTTCAATTTATATATTATAATACTAAAACAGTGGCATACTTCATATTTGACTCTTTTTTAAAAATTCTAAATACAATAAAAGCGATTTATTACTACAATATACAATAACTAGGAGGTTTGTTCATATTGTCTATTTATTAGTATTATAAGAGTATATATTATCCAATTTGAATGAAATTCACATAGATGTTGCTATGACCTGTTAGAGAGAACCAAAGACTTTTTAAAATAATTGATATCAGTTAATTTTGAAATAATATCTCTCATAAATATTTGATTTGAATGAAATTCACATATATTATAGGACTCAATAGAGGATCAACTATAAGAAAAATGATTAAAATTGGATTATTATTATTATTTATTACATATTACTGACATAACTAACAATCTGATTTTGATTATTTTGAATTTTCAAAAGATATAAAATCAAATAAAGTAAAGAATTTCATGATTAAGTTATCCATTTAATTAACTATTTATTAATTTTTATTGCTTACATTATAAAAATATTGCAAATATCATATTTTAATACTTTCTTTAACAATTATTCAGCTCTTGTAACAGGATAAACTTCTATTAATAAAACATTTTCAATCTTTCTATTAGGTCCTCATTAGTACAAAAACACTTTTCATACAAATATTTTAGAACAGAACGTAACTAGTTCTGTATTCTTTAGTGTATATTTTTGTTTTTTAAAAGTTAAAAAAAGTAAAAAACAAAAACGTGTTTTAAAGAATATAGAACTAGTTGCATTCAGTTCTAAAATATTTGTATGAAAAGTGTTTTTGTACTGATGAGGACCTCAAAGAAAGGTCAAAAATATTTTACTAATAAAAGTTTATTATGTTACAAGAGCTGAATAATTGTTAAAGAAAGTATTATTAAAAAACAGGAATTGTCAAAAGCTATTTTAATACTTTTTTGTGTTTAGAGTGATGATCAGGGCCGGATTTACTTATAGGCTGACTACGCCGCGTCCTAAGGCCCCGCGATTCTAGAGGCCCCAAAACTATCAATCAGTTTTCAACTTTTATAAACTTTTAATAAGAAAAAATGGATTTTTATTAAAGTGCTAGATAGAAAGTAAAATTTTAAAGATTCCTTATAAGTTATAAGGAGCTTTTAAAATTAGACATAGCTGATTTGAATTTTTAGCCTTGCTCGTCCTAGGGCCTCCAAAAATGCAAATCTGGCTCTGGTGATGATGATAACTTTTTCACAATATTTAACATTCCTTATAAAAATGCAAAATGCAAAATAATGATGTGTAGACATATGAAAAACTTGTCTGTCACAGACAAAAATATTTGATAAGTATTTGCATCTGATAACAAAAGAGATTTCTCACTATATAAAATGTTTATTTATTAATTTAAAAATATTTGCAATATTCGTCCTTTGAACAAATGATATAAAAATAATGAAATAAAGTAATAAAACATATAAATATATTTTTAACAAAAATTAAAAGATTTGTGCATCTATATATTTATGAAACTGCATAAATCAAAACCATGTAAGCCAAGCACCATAATACCTTGATATTAAAAATTTATAAAATTTATCTTAGTTAAAACTAACCTTAATTTGTAATAAGATAAATTGTAATTGTAATTGTATTGTTGCCTCGTGTAAAGCATCAATTGTCTATAGATAAACTGTTAATAATGTGTTTATCATTGATAATGACCGAGTTGGATTATTTGAGTGTTCAGCCTTGTGGAACTAGACCCTTCGCGGGCTGGAAGATTTCGTGATCAAAATGATAGTGATAGTTTCTTTATGGATTAAATTGCTGAAGGCAAATAGTAAAGAATGTGTATACTATGATAACTGTTCATCCGCATACTTCTTTCATTTGAATTATTAAAATAATTGAGGCCGCCCGGGGTAGGATGATATGAATTTTCTAATAGTAAAACTATTTTGTTTCAATTAAAAAATCACAATGTGACTAAATTAAATATATTTTATGATTGGCTGTATTTTAAAGTTTTTGTGCTGTTTGTAAAGTAATTATAATAGAAATTAAATATTTCATAATAGTTATTTCAAATCTGTCTAATTGACAATAGAAAATATTTATAAAGAAAAAAATGAAGTTTTGTCTCACTATATTATTTACTTGAATACATTTTAATAAGAAAAAAAATCCAGACCAATAAATTATAGCGAATATAAATTTAGACATTTTAAAACAAAATTATTATATTCCTTTCAATATTAATTTATAAAAAATTTTTTTGTTTAGGCCTGCACCAAAAAATGAAGATGAAATGATGATTGAGATTTTTGCTTATATTGACCGTATATTTTCAATTGTTAGACCTCGTCGTCTATTATATATGGCTATAGATGGTGTAGTAAGTTGATTATTTTTATAATAAAGAATTTAGATCGGAAGAGCGGTTCAGCAGGAATGCCGAGACCGATATCGTATGTTTATTTCTTTTATAAAGATATATCTTTTTGTATTAAAAAATTCATTAATGGGAATGAAGCTTTCTAAATAAATTACTTTTAAAATAATATATGAAGTATGAATCTATTTGAGAATTTCTTGAATCTTACTTTAGTCAAGCCTGAAAGTTTCTCCTTTTTCTGTAGAATGTTTGGCTTTAATATATTTATTTATAATTTATCTTTTGATGCTAATAAATATTAATGGGAAGAAGTCTATTATTTTAATTTCTTGGGTTGGTATTCCAGGAGAGGAAAGGTTTACAGAAGAACCAAACTTCCTCTGAATCCTCAGTCTCTTTTTTACTTTTTAAATGAAGAAGATAGATCTACTTTCTGAATTCCCAGAAAAGGGAAATTAAAAGGTATAGAAAACATTTGAAGTCAAATTTAATATTGCAAATATTAATTAATTAAATAATTAATTAAGATCTGAGTAAATGTATGGGAATAAACAGATAGTAAGAACTTTTTTCTGAAGCTTTTTCTTCTAAAATGAATAAATCACTATATATTAAGATTTTCAATTATAAAACAAGCAAAATAATATTTTGATTGAAGCAATCAGTAAACAGCATAACAAGTTTTTGAATAGTTTTTTAAGTTTTTTATATTTTATATATGACCATATATTTTGTATTAAGCTTAATTTATTTAGCCGAATTTTCATAGTATAGTTAGGATGATGTGAATTTTCCAATAGTAAAACTATTTAATTTCATTTAAAAAATCATGAAGTGACTAAATTAAATATATTTTATGATTGGCTGTGTTTTAAAGTTTTGTATATTTGAATTATTTCACCTAATAACTAAAATAAAAGATTTTTCCAATTTGTAAGTTTTATGAAAATTATATATTTAATGAGAAAAATTAAATATAACAATCATTATATAACATAATCAAATTTGACTTAAAAAAGCTTTCTTAAAATTTTATGTTAATATAAAATATATAATTTTGTTTTATAGTACAAAGTTATTTTGCTGTTTTATTTATAACAAAATTATTAAATTGGCCAGATGAGTAAATAGAATAATGCTGGATTTCCAACTTGAGGATTTAGGATTGATTTTAGATTCCATATCTCCAGATTTTTAAGTGGCCTAGGCCTGGTTTGCTGATTCTTATCCTTCAACTTTCTCTAATTAATCTAATTAGATGTTGGTCATCCTCTGATGAGTCTGAAATAATTGCCATTATATGTGGCCCTAATTTGACAGCAAATATTGATTAAGTAATCAACTGAATTAAGAAATTCTGACAAGTTTTTATTTTATTTATGAATTTTTTGTCTTAAATGAGTTTGTTTAATATATCAAATTATTTACTTGAGGATTTAAATCTTAAAATATAAATAACTGAATGGATAATTTATTTAATATCATTAGATAATTTTTTTTTGATAAATTCATGCATTATGCCTTGAATATTTAAATTATTTTACATTTTTGCAAGTAATTTTAATATATAT